>BGPR01008708.1:34822-61930 GCA_013235015.1 Araneus ventricosus | reverse complement strand
AAAACGTAAGGGAAGGGGTTAACTTTGAAAGTCACACATTGAACGTGAGGATTTTTTTAATTCTAAAATTATTTCAGAATCTTACTTTTCATCCGTCTATTTGCAAGACTTTACATGTCTTCTTCTCGATTTTTAAAGTCTGAAGCTTCTTAAAAGATTTTTAAAAAATGTTGGATACCAAACAACGAAAAGTAGAAAATTGAGAAAATAATTATTATATTGACTGATATTTAGGCTTATCATTAAACTGATAGTTCTCTTAGAAATCATTCAGCGTTAATTTTAGAATTTTAAGCACGCTGTCGGACATTTTAAAGAAATATTTTACGAAGCAGGAAACCATACATTTGTCAGCTCCTTTACAATTTACAAAAATCTACGACCTTGACCTTATCAGACTGGATTATTTCTAAGAAACTTCGTGGTACTTTGGTCGAAAAAATTTCTGATGAGTAATCTGTATTATCAATAATAATCACCCATGATTATCAGAAATGGTTTTTCAATGTGATCCAGAAACTAATTACTGAGACGGTAATAAAATACTTTGAATAAAATACCATACCTAAATAAATGATTTTGTGTTATGAATAAAACGGCTGAATTAAATAAATTAAGAATGAGGGGAAAAGAGTGGAGATTAGTTTTTTAAAAATAATGCATTGCTTGGCCCTTTAACTTTCCAGCGGACGCTCTTATGCAGGAGATACTTCTATCTTGCATTGAGTTGGTTTACAAAAATAAATGCAACTTTTATTTATGTAACCTACATTTATTAGCTTTATACTAAACAAAGATTATATAAATAAGAAATCCACTTAAATTTATAAAAGAACGATGTAAGTATGTAATACGATCTCCTGCATATGCGCACCTGCTCTGGAAGGTAAAGAGAGAACAATAATTAGCTTTAATTAGTGCTTGGCTTTTGTTCGATTAAGGTACTTGTCTTGTTCAAAAGCAGAAAGTTTCTTTCAGTAATGGAAGATTCTCGCTTGTATCACCATTCTAAATGTATGCATCTTCCATACAAACTTGGCAGATTTTTCAGGAATTAGAAACTAAGACATTTAACTTCCTACTCTATTAAAAAGTCATACAATTCGTACAAAATAGGTTCAAAATGGACAAAAATTATCTTACTTCTTCTTCTTATACATCTGAAAATTTAATTTCAGATAACTGATCGGTCAAGAAGAATGCTTCTATAAATAATTAAATTACTTTTATCATAAACATTTCCTCCTGAAATCGAAAACTTCTTTAAGCCCTAGTTCAGATTTCAAAAATTACAAATCTCAATCAATTAATATAAATTCATTATTTCTTATGTTTAAGCTTTATCTTATTTTCTACTTTTAATTTCTTAGAACAAACATTCTTTTACGCCCTTTCGATTGTTGATTTTTTAGAAGTAATATTCTTCTATCCATTCCTTTAAAATGATTTTATGTACTTTGAGTCGTAGCTTTATATTTTTCCATTATATCTCATCGGTCAACTTATGACGATGAGAATCTAATCTATTTGCAGTATTTTCTGTATTCAGATATGTATGAGCGAGCTCTTCTCTCTTCTTCAGCGATCTGATTATTCACGATTCATAGCTCATAGAAAAAAACTTTCTTTATAACTTTAGTACTAACTAAGAAACTCTAATAAATTCAGCGCCTATACCAAACTTTTGCAGGAAATCATATTTACTGAAATACTACCTTTCACTTTCCACCAGCGTGGCAGAATGGTATCACTTTAAAAAATGGTTTCTTAAATTGTGACCCATGACTTCAAGAGTGGTCTCGAAAATTCTGACGAGACTTTTCCCCCTTCTGTAAGCAAACTTATTTAAGAAAATCATCTCGACTTAAAAGATTTTCTTAAAAAAATTAGTAAATAACAGTTTTTAATTAAACCTTTTTTTAATTATCATTTATCAATGTTTACACTAGTGTTTATTTTGAAGCTTGTGGTTGCTGAAAAATTCTTCATGTTGAAAAGGGTCGCAGGTGGGAAAAGTTTAAACCCTAATCTAAATTCAGAACCAAGTTGGAACTAAAATTTGATGCTGCCACCTAGTGGTCAAATAATCATTGAAAAGCACAACGAGAAGTAAATATTTTTTTAAGAAGCGAGGGGGGAAATGACATTCCTTTTGCCTTGTTAGTTCCAATTTTATATAGATATCTTATAACGTTGAAATATTTCCGTGGAACAGTTCCCATTGTTAAAAATTTACTTTAAAATTCAGGTTTTTAAAAAGATTTGCATGAAATGCTGGACAGATAAAAGAAGTTAGGTGTGAAGCATTAATGTATTGTTTAGGTAGAGAAAAATTTCGCCGTCCATTTTTAGCTCTTTCTGAACCTCAGAATTGCTTAATTCTGTTGAATCGATATAAATGGAAACAGGAATTTGTTCTTTATTTGTTAAAAAATATTTGTAATTTCAACTGAAGATACCGCATGCGCAAAGTTTCTCTTCCACGAACTTCCTCTCAGCTTTAACATAAAAGATGATTTGAAATAAACCTGATTTCTAAAATGGTTACACTAGATGTGCTTAAAAATATATTCAAGTACTAGTACCTCTCACTATACGATCGAATTCGGTACTCAGGATTCTGTTATAGAACGAATTGATCGATAAGCGAGTAACTGGCTCGTATCCAATTGTGCTAAAAACAAATTTCAGTCTAAAAATTTGATTTTAATATTTATTTTATCAGTGTGAATAACCATTAAATTATTAAAAAATGATAGAAAATTATTAGCACTAGTAGTAAATTAATACATATACTAACTTATACTTAGCTACGTAATCATTTAGATTAGCTTAATCACTGTTATTTTTAAAGCACGACATGATTGAAAAAAAAATAATAATCTGGTTTTTTTTCATCCTATTATCTTTGGACATAAAGTACAGTAGTCGCAAATAAGGTAAATAATTATTTAATTTTAAGTGAAACGTTCATTAGAACATAATTATCGTAAATTAAAGTCTTAATTTTGTTTACTGGCGTTGCGTTCGATCTAATGTTTTGATATTCTTCTCATCTGATTTTGAAGATTCTACAGATGATGCCAAATAAATTATTTTTTACGAAATTGAGACAGTGATTCAGAGATTATGCGCGTTGCTGTATCATACCTTCAACAAATGTCTATGGGATTTTTTTTTCTTTTGAAATACGAATCTTACTGATGCAATTCTCGTTGGTTTTAGCACTTTCGACCCGACTTTTGCATGATTAAAATTTAACTGTCAAAAGTAGTTTAATTCTGCTATATTAAAAGAATTATACTACGATTGAAGTTTTTCACTTTCCGTTTCCTGGAAATCTCCTGGGACAATATGTCCCAATCGTGTAGTATACTGGGAGAATATATCACATTCATTTAGTCGACTGGGACTATTTCAGTAAAACATTTGTAAAACTCTTTTTCCAGCCATAAGATTAGCATATAAGGGGAACAACTTTACAGCTTCGTAACAATAATCTTATAGTAATTTGATCACTGATGACAGAAATCACCCCACTGTCAAATACGACTGGGACAATGAATCCCGCAAAAGAATTTATTCAAAATTTCTTAAATCTGATATTAAAAAGGCTAAATTATTGCTTAATAAGAACAATAAGGATTATTTTACACTATGGCATAAATATAGTTGAACTTACTGTAAAATTAAAAAATAGACCAATTGAAACTAAAATAATGTGCGTGCTCAAAAACATAAATCCGCCATTTGCAATCTGAGAGTGTTTCCAAGTTTCTTTAATAATAATTTTATTCCCCAATTCCTTAAGGACACTGAAAACGTAAAAACCCATGTAAAAGTGGGATTTATTTACCAATAGTTAATGAAGTCTAATCTCTGGGACGTATACGCCCATTAGGGCCGAAAAGGATAACAAACGAGAGATGAACCATAATGAGAATTTTCACGACATAATGCATGAGCAGCAGCCATTACGAAAAACTTATGCATAAAGAAATATTTAGAATTCGAAACATCTTTCATCTTCTACCAAAACAACGATAAAGCTGGATGATACAATATGTATGCAAGAAATGCAACGCAAAATAAACAGATTTCTTAAATATGAACAGAGTTCTAGATGTATGAAACGCATCTTAGATGTAAGGTGGCTTCATTCGAAATCTCCATTTTTTTTTTTGAAAAATGGTAGTTTTTTTATGTTTAAAAGCATCAAAACAAAGCCTGATCATTTATCATAAAATATAATAATAATAATTTTAATTTTTTGTCATAATTTAAAGGGTTACTCGAAAAACACTCAATTCCAAATGCATTCAATCTTTCGAATCCACTTCATTTGTTAACGCATTTACACTTTTTCTTTTCTTTCAAAATTAGTCATGTGGAATTTCGGTGACATATCCTTTAAAATTTATGGTGGAAAGTATCAGAGTTCATTTCTGTTGCTTCTGAGTTTGTGTCTACAAAAAGGAAGCTAAGGAGAGGAGCTAAACTCATGCTAGCTAAGCTAGGATGAGAAAAGCTAAACTCATTAAAATGTCAAATTCGTGAAAGTGGTTGCTTCGAATGACATTTATCTACACTTTCAGATTTCACACAGTTACTGTTGCAAATATGATGCGCATTACATCTCATTAACTTGTCAAAGCCAGATGACTTTTCTGTTCTTAACTGTGCAGTAAATTTAACGGTTAGCTCTTCCCTCGTATTCCACTAAATATAAATATTCGTAATTTACCACTTGTGGGGTTATGGATTGATATGCTTGTAACCATAAATACTGTGTAAAATTAATCCAAGTCATTCTCACATTGAAAAATCTGTCTCACCTTAAGAACTTCGGGGATTAGCCAAATATAATCTGTCTAAAATGGGAACACAGTAAACACGAAACGATTAATAATCCAAAAAACGCCACTCTTTCGCTATCTTAGCTATCTGGAAACATTTATATTTTCAATGATTCTGTCCAAAATTAGAAGAAAAATGTTTGGAAATTTGTAAATAATATAGATATATGTGTGTTAACAGACGAACAGCTTTTTGACCGTCGCATTTTACAAAAGTGGTTCAACACTAATTGTATTGGTGAATAAAGTGTAGTTAATTAGCCTCCCTGGAACTACAAGTGCTATGAAAATGAGCAAAAGTCATTGATCTTATATTGTAATTCTCAAGGTTAGAACCTCCTGAACATTTGGACATTCCACGAGGCATGGCAAATTTCACATGATTAATCTCCCTGTAACTATAAATGCTGTAGAAATTCACCAAAAATTATTTCTTTATTGTAAATCTTACAAGCAATAAAAAATTTTGAGAATCAGACAAAAGTATACTTTTTTCTCTATCTTAAACATTTATACTTTGATTGAATATGATCATAGATAACATTTTGCAACGTGCAAGTGATGTAGTATGTGAATGAGGTGTAGATAGACAAATAACTTCATGGCCATTGTAGTGCTAATAAATTAAAATTTTATTTGATAGATTAACAGAATACTTTCCAGTGATTTATAAATACACCAAATTATGATAAGGAACCATTTTCTTTGAAAAAGTATTATAGTATTCAGTCAATTTTTAGATTGACTTTTCGTTAGGGACTGACAGCCTACCATCTCCAATAATTCATTTAATGTAGCTTCACAAGTAGTAATTTATTAATTTATTTTAAAATACGATGCGTAAAATTTTAACTTCGCGCATTCATATTATCAAGAAAGAGCAAATACAACAATTAAAAAATTACGAAAAATTCTTTTATTTAAGTACAATTAATTAGTATTTTATTCAAATAGTCCTTCTCCCAATGAGTAAATCAATAATTTACAGGATGTCAAATTAGAATTAAAATAAAATATTAAATCAAATCTGGATTCCAATATCCCCTCCCACACACACTGATGAAAGTTGAAATTGCTTTAATTTTTATTTGTGGTTTTCGTTATTTCTTTCTACCTTCTTAGTTTTTCGTTTCTTGGTTTTATAGAATATATATATATATATATATATATATATATATACCTCTTAAGACGGATAATTTATGCAGACTTACATAAATAAAATTCAAATCCACGGTCAAATCACAAAAACAGACTCAAATTACAAAATTCATAATTTAGCTTAGTTTAGTTATATTAACGTCCGGTTTTGAAACACGGGAACTATTTTGTGACGGATCTGGTAATTTTGATCCGAAGTCAGATGACAAAGACGAAACCTGAACCAGCACCCCCCTCAACAAACTTCCGCACCACACCAGCGGGAAGACAACAAATTTATAAACTGGTTTTAAAAAATGTGTACGTGGTAAACTAAGCAGAGATGCACTTGATAAAAAAAACTTTAAAAAAAGTCTTTTTCCAGCTTATATGCAAATGTTGAAATTTAATTCTAGCAGTGGAAATAATTAATGAAGCAAAATAGTAACAAAAATTATAAGAAAATACCTTAAAAGGTGAAGTACTAAAACGTACAAAAGTTATAATAATCAGACATGCAAGCGTTATAAGAAAAATAATTACGCAATTGCCTGAAATAATTTTTCATATTATTGTTTAATTGCTATAGTTTTAGTGTCTTTGGCTTTTTTGTTACTTTTTATAAATAGATTTTTCAACATTTTCTTTCACATTATACGAAGAGCTTATTTTTAAATAAATTAACAAAAGCAAACAAAAACGAAAATGTGATAACATAAATAAGCAAGCCCAATGTGAAGCAATAAAAAGATCAACTACGTCCTTGTCATGATAAAGCATTGTGTAGCGAGGTGAGTCTGTTTTTATGAATATGAAATCTTGTAAATGTTTAGGACTTTCATATCACTAGCATGTGGTAATGTTCCACAGGACGGGAGGTCTTACTTTAGCTACGCATATGTTATCTAATAGTATATATTATCTATTAGAATAACCCACACTAGCTGGATAAAACATATTGTGGAGACAGATTTGAATTGTGCGAGCCGAAAACACATTTCCTCCCTGTGTCATTAGCACTTTGGATATTATGTATGTCGAGAAGACAAGAGTTGAGTTCGGATGCCCTGGAGTGATACAAAGTCACGCTGAACTTAACTCTTGATATCATAATTAATTTTCCTTTTCTATTTCTATGGAACTTATCGTCAAACCCCAGCGTATTAGCCTTATTTGAGAAAGTCAAGTAGGACTTCTCTCTGTGTTTGTTTGGTGCAGCATAGTTATTTCTACCTGGCTCTTCAGTCATAAAACCTTAACATTCTCCTCACCTCTGCGTATTTATGCGACTAGTCAACTCTCAGAACTACTGAGAATTTTGACAAATTTCTTAGTTTAAAACAGATATTTGAATCGCCCATTATGTTTGAACTTTCATAGTAAAGAGAACCCGACACCATAGAGAGTATCCTTTCATCAACCAACGGGATTATTCTTTCCGCAACTTTCTCATATACTTCCACTATAAGGCCAATTTTATCTTTAGCTTCGTCGTATAATGAAGAGAATCGAGCATGCATTTTTTACTCCTTCCCGTTGATCGATTGGCTGCAAAATTTGATACTGATGTACAAATTTGACGTTAAAAAGTATATACTAAGTTTCATTTACCTTTGAGTTTTTGAGTTATCGCCTCCATATACGCAAGGATAGACAGACTGGAAAGAAATCAACCAGCTAACGATTTAGTTAAAAATTTGGTGCAGACCTACAATTCTAGCGATAAAATCAGATGTCAAATTTCATCCATCTCGCTTTTTGCATTTTTTAGCTATCGTGTTCACGGACAAACAGATTTTCGTTGACGAATGATGCCCAAAATTTGATAGAATTCTACAATTTTAGTGACAGCATACCAAATTTCATTCAATTAGCTCTTTTCATCTTCAAGTAATCGTGTTCACAGACAGACATACTTCAAAATATTTTTTCCGAACTCAGGGAGCCTACAACATGGAGATTCATCAAAATCTCGGGTTCGAGTTTTTTGTCGATTAAAATACTTTTTTATTGTAGACTTCATACATGAAAAAGTAAAACTGAAAACTCAGCGCACGGGTGAAAGCTAGAAACCAGTAAATCATAAATATTGAAAACATGTGACAAGTTGGCACAGTAATCATCAGCCATGCAAAATCGCACTTTTGTCAGATTGCGCCCGACACTCTTCTTCGTATATTTAATTTTAATAATTTAAACAGCGATTTACTGATTGATAAACATAATTAAGAACACTGTCACTTATATCGGTCGAAAATGCACACATGTGAGGGATTATTAAAAAGTATTGCGATAGGTACCAACCCTCAAAGCTAAAACACGCAGAGTGAAGACGCGTGGCAGATATCGACACTCAACCCTCCCACACATGTATCGATAGTTACAACTTCGTTGCTCCCACTACTTCTGTACAGTAACGTAAACAATGAAAAAAATATGTATGCTGTACTGTCACCGTATTTTTTATGGAAGAGAAAGTTGAGTAGAGAATTTACATAAAATTTTCTCAAAAGCTTGGTGATACCTATGGTGAGACTTCTGCAGAGTTGAAGAAAGTTTTAGGGGAGATTGTATGAGCCGCACAAGAGTTTATGAGTTGTTCAAACGCTTCCAATATCGTCGTGAAAATGTAGACAGTGATGACCTCCAAAACATGACAAACGTTCAGCTGAACCTTAAAATCATCGAATCACCCTTCGTGAGATATTTGAAGAAGCATTAGCTATAGTGCATTGAGACTGAAGGTATGTTTGCAAGACGTGTATTTCGAGATTTCATCAGGGTCTCTCTGCTTCACAACCAGACAGCATAGAGTGGAAATCATTTTGCATCGGATTCTCATTTTGAGATACGACTAAGAACAATACTCTAGATTGTTACATGGTCTGAGGTACAACTTTCTACTCAATTATTTTGGACTTTCTTGTCATATTTTTTCCTTTCTACCTTCTGACATCACGGAACGATTTCATCATCTGCGTGTGTTTACGTTTCGGACTGGGACGATTCGCGCTGTGTTAGCGCTTATGCGCGCTACCGAATTCCTTGGATACTAGTGTTCTATTCGAGCGGACTTTCCATCGAACAACATTTATCTAACTGAGATTATTGTGTGAATTTTTTACTAGTGATTTATTGCTCTCTTGGATATAAACTGTGCCTATTGGATTACTTGTGCTCCGTTATGGATACTCCTCTGCCTGAAGACGATTCCTCTCCAGAAACTCCAACCCAGGGAAGTCCCTTTGCTTACTGCATGCACTACTCTTTTGATCGTAATATTGCGTTACTGGTTTTAGACTCATTTAAAAGTGTTGATGAATTAGACTCTTGTCATGAATTTGTGTTGTGAGGGATATTTGAATAATGTTAATCTTACTCCTGAGGATGCTTGTTTACTTGCTAAAATGATGTACATTAGTAACAAAGCTCTCAAAAAATCATTTATCTGGAAACTGACAGATATGCAAAACAAAATGCAAATTGCTTTTACCTCTCAAACACCTCCTCATCATGCTCAACCTCAAGCTAAAAAGCAGAAAAGACTTAGCCATAACTCCTATCTTGCACAAAAGAGAAATAAACCCTCTGATAGCCCCCTCAAACTAACCAACTCTTTTGGCGCTCTTGCTGTCGAGGATAATGACATGGTCAATGAAACAATGGACATACCTGTCTTAAATGAAACTGCTAACCATTGTAATGACTCCGAATTTCCTCCCCTGCCTTCCCCTCCCCAAGAAACAATGGAAGCAGAAAACCAAAATTCGTCACTCAATTCTGAGCCAAATCCCAATGCAAGCAAGCCAACTAACCAGAATCAAAATAGAAATAACGAAAATGAGAAGAAAGCGTATGTTCCGCCAATAACAATCGATCAAGCTATCAATACTAAAGAACTAGTAATTGAACTAAACCATTTAACTGATACCCCCATAACTGGCCGCTGCATGGAAGGTAAATTGAAAATATTTCCAACCACAGCTGCAGATCATAGGGCAATCAGACGGTTTATTGACCAGAAAAAACTAAAAGCGTACACTTACGAATTGCCAGAGGAAATACAGTTGAAAATTGTAATCATAGGCTTACCAAAAGACTATCTTTCCCAAGACATTGATGCAGAATTTAAAAAATACGGTTTCAACCCAATTCATATTGCCCCTTTCAAACACAGGAATTATAATTCAAACCCCCTTTTCCTTGTTGTTTTACCAAAAAATGAAGCAAGCAAGAAGATCTATGACATCTAAACGATCGAGTATATGAGAGTAAAGATTGAGCCACTCAAGCGTAGAACCCAACCAGGGCAATGTTACAACTGTCAACAATATTTCCATAGTAGCAAACAATGTACTTAAGACCCCGTTTGTCTCAAATGCGTAGGGTGATTTGACAGACAATGTCTAAAGCCAACTGACACTCCAGCAAAATGTGCATTATATGGCGGCGACCACACCGCAAACTACTCAAGTTGTCCCAAACACCCAAGAAACCTCCTGCCACCAGAACCACCAACCTCCAGAAGGTCCACAGACAACCCCTTTAGTAAAACCTTAGAAAACTTTAGAACCTTAGACCAAAGACGAAAATAAATCTGCCTGCACCCATCAATAGAGAATCTGTAAAATCTCAACCTCAAGCCAACTCTAGTAATGTTAATACTTCCAAAATCTTGACCAACCTTATCAACAAGGTCACTGCCCTATTCAGCGAGGTCCTAGTGGCCCTAGACAGCAAAAATAACAACACGCAACATGTTCAATAGTTCAAATTCAGAAACTCCACTCAGGTGCATTGGTTGGAATGCAAATGGACTCAGGAACAAAATTAAAGAGCTCACCTATTTCATTGCAGATCAAGACTCTCACATTGTGGACATTCAAGAAACCCATCTGAATCCTGCCAACAAAATCAAAATTCCAAACTACACTGTTTATAGGAATGATAGAACCACCCTCCGAGGGGGAGGCACTGCAATTTTCATCAAAAAAGGTATCGCACACCACGAGGTTAGCTTTGACGCCACCACCTTTGAAAACTCGGCAATTTGTATTGATCTCCCAAACGAAAACAAATCACAGTGGTTTTCATTTACAGACCTCCCCACGGTCTTATGGACACAGCTGAATTGAATAGGATTTTCTGCTCCAACTCGCAAGTCATCTGCTTTGGGGATTTCAACGCCAAGCACTCCTCCTGGAACATTGGTCGCTCCAATAGAAATGAACCTATCATCTACGACTGGGTCGATCGTAATAATATTTCAATTATTGCACCCCTGCAGCCAACTTATTTCTCAGACTCTCACAACTCAAATGCAACGTTAGACTTTGCTGTCATCAAAAATATCAGTTCAGCAGAAGCAATAGCTCTCAATGCACTTCCCAGCGACTATAATCCTGTTTGGTACGAATTCCTACTTTCAAATGTCCTCCCTATCCCACTCAGATCTCTTACAATTACAAACTGGAGCAGATTTCAAGAGATCATCTCCAGAACTATTCCCAGCAACCCTTCAATAAACAACATAAGAGATATTGAAGAAGCAATTGCAAAGCTAGAATGTGGAATCAATACTACAATCAGTCTCTCGAGTAAGATTAGGTCAATGAACACAATACACCTCAAACTCCCTCCATTCATCACTAATCAAATCACCTGCAGGAACAGTAGAATCCAATAAATTAACTCAAGAAAATAAAAAAGACATTGAAACGTGGGGGAGACAACAAATGGAAAGAACTCCTGCAGGGGTTTAACACCGAAGACATCTCCCTTTATAATATGGCAAGAAAACTCACCAAAAAGTACGTCAACATCCTACCCATTCTAGGACCAAGAGGACTGGTCTTCTCTTCTGCAGAAAAGGTAGATGTTTTCTGGGACGCTCTAGAGGAATCCTTCCAAGAAAACACTGAGCCTTACGATGACAACTTCATTGAAAACGTTGAAAGTGAAATAGAAGATTACTTCAATGAGAACAACGTCCCAAGCTCTGCACCTCTAACATCCCCAGCTGAGATCATGACCATCATTGCAAAACTCAATATCCGCAAAGCTTCAGGCCCTGATTAAATTCCTAACAAAGCCCTCAAGCTGCTCACTCCAAATGCATTTACCTTTCTAACTAAAGTCACCAACAAATGCCTCACTTTGAATTACTTCCCCTCAAGGTGGAAACAGGCAAACATCATCATGCTCAGCAAGCCTGGTAAAACCCCAAAATTCCCTCAAAACTATCGGTCCATCACTCTTAAGCTCCCTTGGAAAAAATTTTGAAAAAGTTCTCCAGAAGAGAATAAACAACTTCTGCGATGCCAACAATATAATTCCTAGAGAACAATTCGGCTTTAGAGCGCATCATTCAACTGTCCACCAACTTCTACGTGTCACCAATTCCATCACCGAAGGAATGAATAACAAATTCTACACCGGAGGTGTCTTTTTGGACATACAAAAAGCCTTCGACAGAATGGGGCACGACGGGCTTATCTACAAACTAATCCAGCTAAATTTTCCAAAATATCTTATCAATATCCTCAGAAGCTTCCTCGAAAATGGAACTTTCAAAGTTATCATTCACGGCGAATCCTCAAACACAGGAGTCATCAAAGCAGGCACACCCCAAGGGAGCGTCCAATTCTCACTTCAGATTTCCCTTCCCACCCAAGAATCATCACCTGCCTCTTCGCAGATGACTCAGCAGTCCTCGCTCAAGGCTCGACAATCAATTACATCTTACGAACCCTTCAATCTTTCCTTAATTCCCTGGAAGAATGGTTAACCAATGGAGAATTGCTGTTAACGAAGACAAGACCAAAGCAAAGGGCGCACCAATAACAAACCTGACAACATGGAACTTTTTGATGAACCAATCGAGTGGATGACAGAAGTAAAATAACTCGGACTGATAATCGATAATAAACTAACTTTCAGACAGCACATTAGCTACTTAAAAGAAAAATTCTGGGCATAAATCTATCCTTGCCTTCCACTAATCGGCAGAAGATCCAGTCTTTCTGTTGGAAACAAGCTCATTCTCTTCAAACAGGTCCTCAGTCCTATTCTTACCTATGCCGCACCTATCTGGGAACTTGCATCCCCATCCAATAGGAAAAAGTACAGATCATTCAAAATAAGCTTCTTAGAATTATAGTTAATGCACCATGGTTCATACGGAACTCTGTCATCCACTCTGATCTCAAAATTGAATCTATAGATGACCCCATTCAAAAACTGTCAAGAATAGTCCAGTCAACGAAGACCAAAAATCGACGAATAGAAAAAAAAAATGGTGTGGTTTTGAAATTTGGCACAGTTGTTGGGGATAGTGTCCTAAACAACATCTTAAAAGTCCCCTGTCGTGGGGGTCGCTATGCCCGCTCGCGGGGCGTTTACGGGGGGGGGGGCTTTTTCAGTTTTTCTTAAATATCTCGAAAACTATGGGTTCTAGAGAAAAATTCTCATTACAAAAATAAACTGCATTAAATTCCCTATAAGAAACGTCCTACATTTTTATTTTAGCATCAATAGTTTAGAATATATGGGGAGTTGAAAAAGTGAGTATTTCTGAAATTCCTTATTGTAATGGTAAAATCAATAAAAAATGCCGAAGTAACAACCTTCAGAAGCACCTCATGCCTATATAATAATTTTATAAAAGTAGTATTGTATGTGTTGAGAGTTGTGGTGGTGTCGGGGCGGGAGCACAAATATATTTGATGAACAATCGTGATCCCTTCCGCCCCTCAATTTGTTTCTCTCCACAAGATCAATTCTAGTCGAGTCAACGAAGGAAAAATAGAAAAAAATAAATGGTGTAGTTTTGAAATTTGGCACAGTTGTAGGGAATAGTGCCCTAAACAACATACTAAAAGTCCCCGACCGTGTCTAGCGAAACATACTCAATTACAAAATTAAACTACATTAAATTTCCTACTAAAATAGTCCTTCATTTTTTTCTTAGGATGAATGGCTTAGAATATAGAGAGAGAATTACAATAAGTGGTTGAAAAAGCTAGCTTCATTTTTAAGAAAGAAAGTTTTTATTTCAAATTGGCGGCTATCTATTATAACATTATATCTATAACATAATATTATATATATAATTATACATACCTACATAAAAATATGCATAAACACTTTTGACACTTGTTCGTAATTAAATTTCATTCGATTCTTCTACTTCTCGATCAAGTTCAAACTCCTCTTCTTCTAGAGGTGCACCATTAGTACAGATACCATGACAGTCTCTTGTAATTGATTGAGGTCTCGTGTATTTTTTCCTGCAAGAAGCATGAAGAACAACCTTCTTCTGTCCTCTGAATAGTTCATGCTTCCCATCTTTTCTTGCAATACTTGCCTTAATTAACCCATCTATTCCTTTTTCACCTACACCACACTTATCAGTCACAACATAATCTTCACATAATAAACACTTTTCAGCCATTGCCTCATACTGTTTATCTATAAATAATGTTAATATAACGCACGAGCACTAACACACACAGGAAACGTCTGTATTCGTTTGTTCTACTAAAACTGTTATTCCAGTATTCGCCCTGAGTTATACATTCTAGTAAAATCTGGAATTCACCCATACATTTTTACAGTGAGTCCTCTCAACCACATCCGGTCAGTTCACTACCAGTGTCCATCTTCAAATGGTCAACGATGTCTGGGAACGAAATTAAAATACTATTCCCATCCTTGAATTACATTGATACCTAGTGGTAGGACACAAAATACCTCCCAAAGAGCAAGAGTGTCGCTAACGACTTAAACCGAAACATTTATTACTTTCGCTGTGATCAGCAAATGCCTCGGTAATGACCGTCCCGCATCTCTCATCGTATTTATGTATATTTATATTATACTGTCTTTGTACTCATTTGGAGCGTTTACAGAACCAAACGACTGAGTAAAAATGATCTTGTGGAGGGGAACGGATGTGAGGGGAGGAAGTGATGACGACTGTTCATCAAATATATTCCCCCCCCCGCACCGACACCACCACTACTCTCACCACATACAATACTACCTTTATTAAATTATTATATAGGCATGAGGTGCTTCTGAAGGTTGTTACTTCAGCATCTTTTATTGATTTTACTATTACAATAAGGAATTTCAGAAATACTCACTTTTTCAACTCCCCATATATTCTAAACTATTGATGCTAAAATAAAGATGTAGGACTTTTTTGTAGGGAATTTAATGTAGTTTGTGTAATTGAGTATGTTTCGCTAGAACCCATAGTTTTCGAGATATTTAAGAAAAACTGAAAACGCCCCCTTTAAACCCCCTGTACCCCCCACGGTCGGGGACTTTTAGTATGTTGTTTAGAGCATTATTCCCTACAACTGTGCCAAATTTCAAAACTACACCATTTATTTTTTCTATTTTTCCTTCGTTGCCTGGACTAGAAAGCTTTTCACTGTAATAGTACACCATTCAAATAGCCTGATAGCAAATCAAATTGAATTCACCGAAAATAATGGTCGCTAAAGATACCCATATGCAACAACCAAGTGGTCTGTCCCGCTTAAGTCTCCTGAACATCGATTGATTCGCTCTTCCACGCTTTTCTTTCATCTACTTCAATTTGAATTTTTCACTTCACCTCTTGGTGTGCATCCCATCCTCCTTCTGCTGCAGCGTACAAAACTTAACACGTGTGTCAAACCCCCATTTCTTACTTTTTGTCTCCTCTGCTTCAATTAAAATGATCTGAGTCTAAGGTAACCAATGTTATATCAATCTAAGTAAAAGTGCATAGCACTGGGACTCTATTTGGTTATGTAACCTGGGAGACGTGTATTTGCCAAGTTTGTGCAGAAGCTGCACTCTGCAGACCAAACAGAAGACCGGCTTTCAGCTGCGATCAATCTCCTTGACTGTGCTGAAATGATTAAAATGTTCTGAAAAGGATTATAATAAGGAATGAATCGTTGGGTAGGGCATCTGTCCCGATACTTTTTGATGACTCCTCATATATTCATGCCGTGGCTTTACGGGTTGAAATACTCGAGAAAGCATTTCAATTCCCATCGTGAAGAACAAATATAAAAATTTTCCTGAATTTAATTTTCCTGAAGAATTTAACAGAGTTTTAATTACAGTAACCGCCTTCCTTCCATAAAGATATCCAAGATCAGTGACCTTCATTTCAAATTTTAAGGTTTACAGCCTTGTCTACATATTTTTCACAAAACACAGTTTCATCTAATACTAATAACAAGTAATAAATCGAAATTTTAAAAAATTTAGAAAGATTAAAATGATATATTAAAACAAAATTTTTAAAAAAAATATGCATCGACGTTTTTGTTACGCATTTCAAAGTCACAGACATTCATCTCGTGGAACTTCGATTTGATCTGCCAGATCCATGTACCTCTTTGAAGTTACACAAGGATTATTTGGAGATGAACTTCGTAATTCTGAATTGTGGTTAGATTACAAAGACGATACCTGCGCTGCCACCCTACTCGCCACATTTCCACCTCATGCCATCATGAGACTGCTTGATTCACAAAATTTTCAACACACTTCAGGGGAAAATACACGATGGACTTCAATAGAATCTAGTCTTGAACACATAATCATCCTATTTCTAAGACAAGATTCTCCCCTCTGAGACTAATGTCACTACTTTCTATGGGTGGTATCATGGCCTGCAAGTTTGACGCACTTGGTACATACAATTTTTCTTTTAATTGAAAGTAAAGAGTTTAATAAAACTGTTGTTACTACACGAGCATCAATTATTATTACTGTATTTCTTCTATTAAGGATATGTTTCCATTTGCATATAAAGGGGTATTCATTATTATTGTTATATAATATGCATTGAAATGAATACATTTGTATATCAATACATTTACCAAAATTTTGATTTGATTTGACTTTCCCTGGTGCAAGATCCTAAAAGTTAAGCATCAATCTATCTTATTTTTTTATCTATGGGAAATGATGTCTCTTTTTAAGTTCATGGCAAATAAACAAAAATCCGATTACGTAAAAATCGGTCTTCAGTAGTGTAGACTTATTAATCTTAAATCCCCAGTTCAGGAAAATTTTTATATTTGTCTTATCGCTAAAATGACATTTACTGAATAGAAAAGACCAACTAAGTAATATTAGAGCTTCAATAAGGTTATATGAAATGATGAGACAAGCAGGTGAGAAAACCTCAAGAGATTTAATGAATTACCGTTTCACAGAAGACAAAAATATTACAAAACATACCCTTGTATAAGTTAGCACATGGTTAGCATTTACATGTGACAACTTTTATGTCATTTTTTAAAATGAGAACGCAAGTTTTGACGAAATACATAATTTCCATACCTATATAATAGAATCAGAATAACAATAAATCAAATCAAAAAAGAAAATTTTTATTTCAAATTAAATGAATGATTTACAAAAGTTCATATAATGATCATTTTATTTGACATACACTTATTAAAAATATTTTTAAAAATAAATAACGGAAAATAATTCTTATGGAATTTTCAACTGAACAAACCCATTAAGACATCAGAGTTAAGTAAAGTTTCTTTAATTCTAAAACTTATCTTAGGATAATTCATTAATTGAAAATTACATCTAATCTCATAATTAATCATTTGTTTCATCGAAATTATAAAATTAGGGGAAAATATAATTTGGTCGCAAGAGTTGTAAGACTTTGTAAGAGCTTCATTGCAAAGACAGCATCCACACAAAAAAGTAGGCATTCTTATTCCATAAACAAAGAAAGAAGAAACCCTTCATTTTAATACAAGGGATTAGTCTTATTTACATTTAAAAAAGCTTTTAAAGCATTGAAAAAGATACCACATATCCGTAGGGTACTACAAATTTGATCCTCATTTGGATGACACTATGACACTACATTTTCTTTATCATTCCTATAATTGATGATAAAGCTTAAAATAAAATCTTTCACACAAATGAAGTTTGCATTAAAATTTGGTGAACAGCTTTTTACATTTCATTCATTCTTACAAAATATTTTCAGATACAGAAACAATTCTCATAAAAATACAAACATGCAATAAATTTCATAAAACAAATTTAACTGAAATACACTAAAAAAATTGTGCAACTTAATCAGTTTTTTAATGTAAAATGGATATAAACATGCAGAAATATAGGAAATACTTTCAAATTAATAAAGAATATACATTTATTATCTATCCTTTAAACTGAAAGCTCTCTGAAGATGGTCCACGCCTGCCCCAGTAATCAACAGCAAAAACTTTGTAAAATCCTCTAATATCACACTTAATTTCTGCAAAATGAGCAAAATCATTATGAGAAGAACATAAAAACAGTATTTTAAATTTATGATCACAAATCTTTTTATGTAAAAAAAGAACAGAACTTACTTTTACTGTAACATGCATGCCAGTAAGAAGGAAACAATAATCTTTTTTTATTCAACTGATCATAAGAACCATATAGATCAAAACTATACAAAACAATATACGAGGAGAGACATCTGAAATTAAAATGTCAACAAATTTATATCTAAACCATAAATGAAAGCCAATGCTGAATAATGATACTAGATATGAATGATGACATATAATTTTCATAATTAATTCAATTGTTTATCCACATTAAAAGCATATAAATGAGAGTCTGCCTTTGGTCAATTTTATTTCGTGCGATTTTGGAATTTAACCAGGATATAAACCAATAAATGATTTAGGTAAGTTTTGAAACTGTGAGAATGTTAAATTTAAATTCTCTTTCTCAATGAAAGATGATATACTTACAAGCATGAAGAGAACATAAAACTATTCAGTATTATTATTTGATTTAAAAGTATGAAGTAAAATTCGTTTAATTCCTATTTGAAACTATATCTAATAAAAAAATTAGAATGATGTTAGCAACAAAGGCAAAACAAAATCAGTGAAAAACATACAAACCTAGATTTGTTTACTATACAATGCATAGTCAATTATATTGAGTATTTAAAAAAACATTTTGGAAAAAATACTAAAAGCGTCATGGGGGTGGGGGATTCCTATTTCTCCTTCATATTTTAAATGTTTTTTGATTTTTGTTTTCAAAAGTGACGATCACAAATATAATTTTAAAATATAAAAGATGCGATAGAGGTTTTTATCTATAAGTAGCAATTTATTGTAAAAGCAACTATCTAGTTCAACCATAAGAAATATTATATTTAAGTAATTAAAGGTTTTCAACACTGTAATTATAGTTGCATCTCAAAGGAGCACACACACACAATATACTCTTGAAATTAACTGGCAGAAAAGTTCACATAAATCCTATGTGATAAAATAGTTATCAAACACTGAAAAAATAAGCACAGAAACAACAAAAATAATCCTATGATCTCACAGATTTGTAGTTGCAGATTTCTTTTGTTTTTGACATTTTATTCAGCCATTATTTTCGGTTCTTTCTTTATTTTTACATATTTAATATAAAATGGAGGAAAACTTAGGTCATACCTATACTGATGATATTTATAAATATGCACTCAGAAAACAAAGCAATCATAGACTGAAGCTCGAAATGATACACATAATTACATTAGTTTTAGTTATATACAATATTTACTAAAAATATAACTCCTTAAAATCAAAAACTTTTAATGATACAAACCAAAACAAACGATAATTTTTAGATTATTTTAAAGAAGTTTCTTTTCTGTGGTAAGCACGAAAAAAAGGTTGAAGTTCGGAAAAATGTAAGAAAGAAAATGTTATAATTCATGGTAACACAGACTTTTATGCTATGAAACAATATCTAGCTAAAACTTAATTAATCGTTAAATTAAGAACACAAATTTTTAAAAAGAAATAATCATACCTATTATACTGATCAGTCCATGATATCTGTAAAGTTTTGTTCCATACTTGCAAAAAACGAATATTCTTTACCTAGTATATATCACATAATTAACTAAAATTTTAAAAAAATTCTTAACAAAACTGAACATTTATAAAAATTCAAATCATACCTTATATAGTTTCTGAGGTCTTTCACATATGTGTATCAAAGTAATACCAGGATTTAATACATTAAGTTGATATTTCCATAATAAAGAATCAGGAAAATCCCATGGTCCCCTCATATATGGTTCCTTAGATTGAAAAAAAATTTATATAAACACATAATTACGTAATAACCAAAATAAGTACATGATTATATTTGATTTTCTATTATACATATTCAAAATATTATAAAATTAATGTTTAAAATAATAGCTGTTTTGAAGGAGAAAACATTACAGTAAAAAGGTTAAAGTTGCGATGGAAAAAAAATGTTCAAATTCAGAATAGAATTCAAATCACAACAAAGATGCTACAATTTCTTTAAACGAAAAAAAAATCACATAATTGAAATTTATGTTAGAAATTGAAAGCAAATATTAAAATATCAAAGGACATTAATAAGAATCTGTTGTTCCAAAAGGAGATTCTATGAGAAGAGTCAAAATCCTAGCCATTGTTTAATGTGTTAGAATTTGCTTGAATTATATTTGAAATAAAATCTCAAAGAAAAACTTTCAGCGATCTAAAACTCTTAATACAAGTTAATTTTTTAACGATGGCATTCAAGCCAGTGATGGAGCATAAAAATTGTAATTAAGATACAATAATGATAAAAACTTGGGTACATTTGGACATGGTACAGGAACAATGCACTTAGAAATGTTTGTGGGATTAATAGTAGGAGGCAAGATAAACACAAACGGAACAAAAATTTCATTATAACTAAAAAAGTAGGTAAAATAAACATCACCCAGAGATACATTGAAAGTATTAAATTTGTTTTATCAACTATGCTGTGATTTTCATTAAAACTGGATGTTTCTTTTAAAGTTATTTTGATAACCTTACACATATTAAACGAAAGTAATATATTAAATATATATGCTGTTAAATTTTGAAAGATTATTTATCGAACATAGTTCCATAAGCAGATAGTGAAGTATTTTTATAAGCGTAAAAATTAAATTTATAGATTAAATTAATTGTCAAAACTAAGTTTGGCTTCTTAAAATTTTTGCATTTTTACTTAATTTTTTACAAATTTGTTTTTAAATTCACTGGCTATTTTATTTCCCTCGAAACATTTCAATAAAACAATATTTGTTATTTTTTTAAAAAAATGTACATTATGAAAGGGTTAATTTGAAAAAATGTAAATCAGTGAAGTTAAATCAATCTTATATGTGCTGTAATATGTGTAAAATACTAAAAATATGTCATGAACTTAAAATATAACAGGAAAAAAATCTATGAGCATCAAAATGTTCACCGCTGTTTTTCAAGGCCATTTTATTCCCCTTTAAAAACTCAGATTTAACACTTAAAAGTGTTTTGAAATGAAATAATATATCAATGCTTAAACAAATTAGTCAAAGACACTAGATTGACAAAATAAGTTTCATCTCCACATGATAACCACTTCCATTTTATGCAAGATTAATGAAAGATCCGGCACATTTGAGTCCATTCTAGCATTTGAATTTTTGCAGTAATCTTCAGTTATAAACGAGAAAAATCAAGGCACTTACTGTGTTGACACCACAAATGAAAAAAGTCATAAACAATAAATTTATATACACTGGACTGACTGTATAATTTTTTACCGAAAAAATCTATAAAATCGAACCTCTTTGCTTTTCATAAGTGAAAAGTCTTCAACAGAAGGATAAGAAGGCATTCCAATGTTTTTCCACACTAAATATGGATTTGATTTCCTATTATTTACTTCAAGGATAGCCCATCTAGCAGATGTATTTTCTAAATAAAATGAATCAATATTAATTGAATAGAATACTCTCAATTTTTAGGGGAAAAGATCTGTGTTCTTGTTTTCGATTACAATAGCACATCTAAAAATTTTCAATTGAGAATGTATATTTCATGAATAAACAATTTTTTATCAATTTATCTTTTAAAAGAAGTTGCAATATTATTCATTTCAATAATTCTTTATTAAATACCAAGATTTACTACAAAGTAATCAAAAGAATTCAAAATATTTAAACTATCAATAATTTAGAATGACAGATGCAACTGTATTTCTTTTAATGTTTTAAAATATATAAAACTTTCCATTAGCAACACTTTTAAAAGCTGAAGAAAGATACTTACAAAAAAGGCCCATACTCATTTACCTTTGAGGCAAGAAATATTCAGATAAACATCCACATTAGCTACTGAACCATTCTTAAAAGTATCAGCAGAGTTGTACAAAATTATACTGATTTCTCTGAAATGAAAAAAAAGTAATATTTTCTTTCAAAATGATTAAAAACAGGTTTCTGCTACTCCAAGTATCTGGCAATTGAGTTCCTAGGTATATGGTTCATGACACAATAATACAGGTAAGAATAAATTTAATTAATTTTTTTTCTAAATTAACATTGAAAAAAATTAATACCTACATATTTAAGAAAAAAATTAAGAGGGAAACATAAAGTCTGTAATAGAACAAATATAAATTTATGTTAGTCTAAATAAGATAATATATAATAAAATGTGATAAAGAATTCAATAAGATAAATTAATTAGAATAGTTCAAAGACTAGACACTTTAAAAAAAACGTCATGAATTCGTTATTGAATAGGCATATTGATATTAAACAAATAGTTTGAAAATAAATTATATTTTACTTACCCATGAGCAACACAGTGTGTTGCTAAAGCACCAAAATTGCTTCCCCAGTTATTAAGAAGGTCTCCTTAATAATATGGGAGGAAATGTGAATAATTATTTTTACAAATTATAAATTGAACAAAATCTGTTGTTAGTCATTTACATTGAAATTAAATTAAATTAACACACTGTACTGTTGTTATTATTATGACATACAACCTTCTGGCATCATATTATATGGGATTTCTCATATCAATGACTGACAAATATATCAGATGTAATATCTATTTTGTTCCATTTTCATTAAAGCCAAATTTATGAGCATTTTAAATGAAAATGACAATACTCAGAATTTGATTCAGTGATAATAATGAAGTACTTAGTAATTTGAATTGGTTATTCAGTCACACAGTTTTAACACTCTGTAATATCAGAAACTCAAATGGCTAAGAAGCATAGATATTGAACTTGTATTTTCTTTTATAACTAGAAGATTTGTGCCCGTCTAAGATGGGCTTTTAGCTTGCCAACAATATCTCAGATCTGATTATCACAGATTTATTAACGAAAGTTGTAGTAAAAAATCTCATGCACATTGGCAGAGTGCTTAAGAAATAAAAAAAGCATACCAAACAGAAATGATGAATCAATTAACACTAACTTTAAAGTACGAAAAAGAAAGAACCTTTTTAACGAAAACGAAAGTAAAGATCTCCAAGAAGTGGAAAAATAAATTAATTCTAGTATAACTTCAATTTGATATTAATGGAGTTTCATGTCGATGAATCAACACAAAATAAAAAAAGAAAAGAAACTGCTAAACTCAGCTGAAAAAAACCCTGTCATATCGCCTATTTAATATTAAATCATCCCAGAATCAAAAAAGTACCGGGTGTTGTGTATGCTAATTTGTAGACAGACAGTCAAAATCTCTTTGGCACATAGCCAAATCCCTGAGCATTACAGAAATTTGAGGATAATTCTAATATAGAATTTGCAAAAATTGAAATAAATTGTCATTAAATTAAGGCATATATTACCGCAAATAGTTTTAAGAAAATATTTCTATAATGCCTGCATTCCAACCATTAATTAATAAACAAATATCTGTACACATAAAACTGAAAGAATTATTCTACCGGATCGTTACACCAAAGCTAAGAGTATTAAAGATGCCTGAAAGAGAGAAGCAAAGGAAAAGATAATAAAAACATTGTAAATAATTAATACGTTTTTAAAAATAAAATAGATGTGCTTTAAAAAATCAAGGGAAGCAACACACATTACAGTTTATTTGAAGAAACCAAATAATTAAAATATAGAAATAAAAACAACCGAAATAATACATACCACCACCATTAGTCAAATTAATAGACAAAATATTAGGGCATAATTTGCTTAGAAGTCCAAACACAGCATAGACAGGTTTTCTAATAAATTCTACATATTTAGGATAAGTATTATTGACTTGAAATCTCGCTAACAACGTTCTTTCAGTAAACTGATTAGGAAAATAGCTCAGAAAAGCATTGTCATTGCTCAAAAGATTGAACTTTGCATCTTTGACCAAGTCTGATCCTTTTTCCACATAGTAAAAATAAATATGATTCAGTATGATCTAAAATAAAAAAAAAGTAAATATAAAAGATTTTTAAGCATTTGCAAATAGTTCAGCAGGTAATTCAAAAGATAATTTGGTCAGCATTACATCAAACAATGTGATTTTATATACTTACAAAAACATAAAAATGAATGAATTAAAAACTCATAAAACCAAAAATTACAGTTCTTCAAACTGTTATATTTACTTATATGTAAGCATAGAAAAATACTAAGGTTAAAACTATAAGAGAATATTCCCAGTGCAACTTTAGTCACAGAGTATATAAAGCTGCAATACTTCTGATAGGATTTCATTGTGCAAGAGAAATTCATAACAAATCCATAAAGAGAAAACATATCGATATATGTACTGCTAAATATATATGTTTTCAACATTTCTTGTGGTATGATATTCCATTTCACAAAGAAAAACGACAACACTCTCAAGAAGATCTTTTCTCCCTATGTCATGAATATAATAAATCGACTTGTTGATTACATACAATAATCTGCAGACCTCACTTTTGTTGGATTCAGAAACAAAAATTAATGTGACGAGCACAATGCAGGAAAATATCAATAAATTCTTCGATTCGAGTTTAAGAGGAAAGAATCTTTATTATGCAGATTTTAAAAATGACTAGAAATAAGCCAACTACAAGATTTTACAAAATTCCTCTTTTAAGTTTCATCTACCTTTGAATCTAAATATTTTTAGACTCCTTTTATATATTTTAATACACTGAACATAAAGCATGTTATATTTTCCAATACAAATAATCAAAATGGGTTTCACTACATCGCTCTAGAGATGGTATATTAGCATTGAAAACAAAGAAATGTACTATTTAAATGAAAATGATTTCAAAAGTCGTAGAATCTGTGCAATAATTTATTAACTTGTGAGCAGTCCAACAAAAAACTATTAATACACATTCCATCTCTCAAAAAAATTTAACTCATCTATGTAAGATTACCATCTGGCAAAAAAAAAATCCCTCAAAATTACAAGATTTTGATATTTAAGTTATGATTAATTAAGTTATGAACTAGCATTTTCCTTTTAAAAACTTAAAATTAATTACAATTTTAACATTAATGCTTTTTAAATCTACAACAGGAATGCATTTATGAGTGCATACCGAGAGAAAGAAAAATCTTGGATGCAATTCTACTTTCACACCTCAATTCTAAAGACTTATGAACAAGAAATGCTTTAATCATGACCAGTTAATAAAGCATGCATTCTCAGTTAAAAATATAACTAAGCAAATAACAAAAATCAGTTTTCTTTTAAATGATAGAAAATATACCTTAATCACCATGGCTGCATAGGTAGAATCAGCTCTCCACCACTGAGGAAGAGACCAGTTTTTCAAAGGATCAGCTTCACTAAAAAAAAAGAGAGAAATAAGCATAAATAACAAAAGAATGCCTCATACACACAAAAAAATAACCTTTCGATATATTCTTTTTAAATAAATTTCACTATGTATAATGCATTTTTAAGAAATATTATTTAACCGCTTAACTTAAAAGCCCGAGGATACTCGTGCATCGAGTTATCGCATTTTTAGTCTTAAACTAAATTTAATCATTAATTAGCTTGATCATTTCACACAAAAATTCAGTAGAATCTATAAACATCTCAAGTATTATATGCCTTCCGAGATGGATGAAAACGGCAGCCCCTTTCCGAAACAGATGGGATCATATTATTAGATAGCAAAGAAAATGTTAAGGGGTAAAAAACATTTTGTGGCATAAATATTAACATATGATATTATTTACACAGATCTTTGAAAAGAGATGTTCACTCACTCATTGTAAAATGATGTGTTGATATAAGAAGGAAAGTTAGACAAAATATAATGTATTGTTTCAATTTCTTCGTCAATGATAAGATTTGAGCCACCATTACCCTATAAAAAGACTTAGAATTAATGATACATATTTCATCTTTCAATAAAAAGTGACAAATTTCTATTTCAGCAATAGCTCTAATACTGAAAAAAATTACAAAAATTGATAAACATATAAAAGGTATTTGGAGCTAATAATTCATTTAACGAAAATAATTTAAGAAACATGAGACTTTCACATTGTGGATCATTTTATAAGATCAAGAAAAAAATTAAAATTTTAATAACGATTAGTATATTTTCAGCTGATGATCTGAATACATTCATTTCAAATTCCATTTTGGTAGCCTCTGGTATGAGCATTTCCTCACTTTAAATTAAGTTAAATAATTTTATATTATAGACACATATCATTAAAATTCAATTTTCTTGAAGTTTCCCTTTCAGCAAGAAATCTTTTAATTGCAAAGAACAATATATCCAAACCCAAATGTTTTAAAAGTGATTTTTTTTAATTTAGCTCCTATCTTCCTGACTTAGCGACAAACACTTGGAACAAAAAAGTTTAAAAAAAATATATATATTGAACGAATATCCTAAGTGGTTCTGAAAATTCAACAATTCCTTTCCTGAAATGGATAACTTCGTACATTCAGAGAAATTCTGTCTTTTAATTTTTTCAAGCTTTATGGTATACAGTATTTACCACCATTCTATTTAAAACATTTGCTCAATAGTATATTTTTACTTTCTCATACACGATGTGTAGAATTTCTTATCACATTCTATACAAACAAGTAATATAAAAAAAATTAAAAAGTCAATTCCTACTTACGCCAACAAAGAAAAATTTATTTTAGAAATTTTTTTCTCCCATATAAAACTAAAATTAATTAATTCAATTTAATTAATGAATTAATATTTGAAAAAACTGTATTAACATCAAGTTTTAAAAAATGTATTTAAACTTGAGTGGATGAATAAAA
>BGPR01008708.1:0-34812 GCA_013235015.1 Araneus ventricosus | reverse complement strand
ACATCAAGTTTTAAAAAATGTATTTAAACTTGAGTGGATGAATAAAATGTATTTTATTAACGATTGAAAATTTGAACAAGATATATATAAATATATATAGGGAGAGTGTGAACTAATAGTAGGAATTGAAAAAGGGAGACGAGAATTTAAATATTCAAAGAAAAAAATATATAGTTAAAACTGTGATTATAAACTTAATGATGAAAAACTTATGATATTAATGATGATATTACACAAATAGATAATATAACAGTAATTACAATTAATAGCATTTAACATGGTAGCCTTTACTACTAAACATAGAGCCATATATCACATAATAACAACGATAATTCAAACAAAAGTTTGGTCTGCATCATAGACCATACTTAACAGCTACTAAGTTATAAAAAGTCATAGACCATACTTAACAGCTCTGTTATAAAAAGTCATAGAGTGGACATAGCAGTAGAACTTGCGCTGGTAACCACAATGTTGATATTTATTTTAAAAATACCTTTTTGTTAAAATAAGGTACCTATAACATAAGAAATGCCAGGCTTGTTTTAGTGCAGACAGAAAAAGCTGGATTATATTGCATTATGAATTTGTATGGAAATTAAAAATTAGAAAAAAAAGTCGATAGTTATAAAAATTACTCAGAGTCGATAATACAGAAAAAACGTTTGT
Source organism: Araneus ventricosus (assembly GCA_013235015.1). Classification (NCBI taxonomy): domain Eukaryota; kingdom Metazoa; phylum Arthropoda; class Arachnida; order Araneae; family Araneidae; genus Araneus; species Araneus ventricosus. The sequence continues at coordinate 34,143 of BGPR01008708.1, read as the reverse complement.
TGGTTCAATAAGATGTCAATATGTTGTCTTGCCAAAAGTAAACTTACACTATGGCTATGTTGGTAATACGGCACACTAATAATTACTATAATTTTAATTATCATTTTCCTCGTTTATTATATACTAGCCGCCCTCGGCGACCAGCTTGATCGCCGAAATAAAATTTCAACTGAATCTCTTATGCATAATTTTATATTCATAGTTCCCTTAACAAAGTAGTTTCAAAATTCAAATTGCTATATACATTTAACCCGCGTTCTTTTCGGAGCCTTGCACTTGTTCTCTTCCTTGTCTACATTAACGTAAACTATGCGTTTTATTTCAACATTAAGTTGGCGCGGCACATTTTACATCCAGCAGCATGCTAATTGGCTTAAAACACGATGATAAAAAGAATTAAAACATAGCAATGATAATCTTTCACTTTACTGGATTATTTCATTATATACTTACCATCTTGAGGACTTCATTTACAGATTTCACAGAAAAATTGATCAAATAAAAGAAGAAAGTAAAATTCAAAGGATATTTTCTGGGCTTTAAACAATGGAAAAGAAACACTCAATTAAATATTTGTTTAAACAATAAAAATGGTTTGAATTGCGTTGCAACAATGAAAAGTATTGTTGTAAATTATGCCAAAAAATAATTTTTTAAGTTAATTAAAATTAGAGAAAAAATCGTACGACAACTTTATTGATATCATTAAAAAGATAATTTTTTGCGCTTTCAGATGGTGTAAAAATGATTTTATGCTGTAATATTTTCGGAAGTTATTAAGAGAAATCGCCAAACTTTCGCTTAATTTTTAATTAATTAAATTTCAAAAAAAGCTCCAAGGTGCACATCCCCACCCTCTAAAGTTTGCTTGTGTTAAATTTCGTAGCTCTATGTCCAGCGGTCTGACACGCAGAGCGCCAACACACACAGACAGACACACACATTCTCCTTTATTATTAGTAGAGATTTGAATTCTTTTGTGGAGTGAATTCAGAACTAAACCTTCTTCAAAATCATATATTAACATTCATAGTTATTGCAAATTAAGATGCAATAGGCAAGAGAACCAGAGTTACAAGAAAAAAGAAAATGCGTCCGTAATTTTGAAAACAGAAATATAATTGGATTTTATTAAGAAGTTGCAATAATAGAAAGCAATAAAAATGTGGCAAACACAACACAATTTTACACTTTCACACATATAAATGATACTTCTGCAAAAGTACAATCATACGATATAAGCTGCCCCATTTGAAATGAAAATAAAGAAATTTTAATGTATAATCTGTAAAAGTATAACCACACATTTTATGGATATATGTAGAATAATTCAACATCAAGAATTACCTTTTTATGAAAAGAAATAAAATCTAATCTAACACCTTTCTTCCCTGTGAAATAGTTTTTTCCGTAAGAACAATGATGTAATAAAGCCCAACACATTGGAGAATGACCCTTGGTTGGAATTCGACAGGATCCACCTGGCCCTCCAAAACGAAGATGCTTGTTAGCGCTAAATAAACCTTCTGAGCAGGCATCGTAATAATTTAAGAAACCTATACAAAGAAAAAAAGTAAAAATATTCCTTGTTTGATTCCAAAAGTGTATAACAAAATTGTGTCCTTGTTGTAAAAGATAAGAAAGAGATAAAATTTGGTCACATGACCTGAAAGAATTTATTCGTATGCAGTCTAAAACAACAAATGTACCTTCCAAATAAATTTTAAACTAAAACACTGTTCTCAAGTAATGCACAATGAATCTAAATCAAGTAGACTAATCAAGAAATACTTTAATGTTATCCACAATGCATGCAGAAAATGAAGAGAGAAATCTTTTACCTGTATTGATTCACAGAAATATTACAGTTCAAATCGTTTATTAGCAAGGAAGAATTATGCTAGATGTTCAAGTCAAAAAAAAAGGTTTGTGGGTAAAAGTGTAAACCGATTTCGATACATCTCCAAATTCAAAGAAGTTATCTATAATATTAATAAAATGAGAAGGCATCAAAAATCATACCACATTATTACTTACATGCAGATACAAGATAATCATAAAAAATAAAAAGACATAATTCAAGAGCAAATTATTAATTAGTGGGGAAATAAAATGCACATCAAAATTTAATAGCTTTCTTAGGATCTTAAAAATTTGTCGATGCAATTAATTAAAATAACTGAACTATTATTAATAGTTATAACTACTGTAAGAAAGCTTTAGGTGCTATGATTTAAAATGTCATATTAATTAAATTCCCATTACAATTTATTCTTAAACTCGAATTATAAACAATAAAATAGATTCTTAGACTCGTATATTCGCTATTTTAGACATAAGTGGTTTTAAAATAAATATAACTTTCCTTGTATTGTAAAGTTTAGTTTATCAAAATCGTGATGATCAGGCTCATTCCATGTTTCAAAATTCCACTTCATCACATACACAATACCAAACATATCTGCAAGAGGAAAATATTAATGTGTATTTCATGGGAAAATGTATAACTTATACAATATCAAGAAGTGAAAAACGTGTTTTATATAGCATCTGATATGCGTTTTATAAAAAATTCCACAAAGTATGATGTAAAATAATGGAAAAAACATTATCACAAACCTATGTAATGAACAGCCAATTTATTTATTAAATCTTTCCATAAATATACTTGTGTTTCATTTTCAAAGTCAGTGAAATAACTTGAAGGGTTTCCCATCAACTCAAAGCCAGGATGCAAATCATTCTCCCATAATAGATATATAAGTTTATCAAGACGACTGAAGTCATATTCAACTTTAAAATGAGAAACTCTGAAATGAAAGAAAATGAATTTATTGTCGTAGCTAATAAGAATGGTTTCTAAAGCATATTAATATAGAAGTCATATAATACAATGTATGTTGTATAGAAATTAAGTACACAAATAATAAAAATTTAAGAATATCTCTTGCTGAATTGATTTTCTCAACAAACTTTATTATTCAACTAGCAGTACCCGTACGGCGGTGCTCGTGGTATGAAATTCAACAAAAAATTTTAGAAGCCCACAATGACATAAAATAAATTTTTGAAAACAAAATCAATGCAAAAAATATATATTATTGATTTTGACCGCTTATTTTTCTGCGCGACAATGACATTATTATTTTTTTAAAAAAAGCAACAATGAAATTATAAAGTTTGCTGCAAACGATGCTGTTAGAATTCAAAATGAGTGAAAACAACCAGCAGGTTCGCTCGCTAATCAGGAGTTATAATTCAGTAAGGTGGACGGTTTAAAATCTTTGGATCCTGTTTAAAATAGTTAATTGGTGACATTAGATACTTTGAATTAAAGCCGTTCAACGAAATGCTTTCAAATTGAACTTACAGTACTAAATAAACCGATATTTTCGAAAAAATTTTTTTTAGGATTTAAAAGACTGATTCCTATAAACCAGGTAAAACGTTAAAGAATGAAAACCGAATGAAATTTTAAACGATTTTAAATGGAACAATACGACAAACATAATTTCTGTGGTATTTAAATCAGGGCCGGACGAACATTCCGTTAGTCCGTGCCTCAGCACGGAGTAAAAAAAATCGACGGGAAATTGCCAAAACAAAATGAGAAAAAAATCGCAACGTTGTTTTTTTTTTAATTAATTAGATAATATTCTTAAAAATTTCTTAAAAACAATAAAACAATCTAATTTTTTTGTATTAATGGCCACAAAACTTTCAAGGCACTACTCCAGTAATCTATTATGTAGTCTTTCCAATCTTTTTTAAAAGAATTTGGATAATCGCTTTACTGCCATCCTTGTCGATGCTGACATCCGAAATAGATGCAGATAAAAATTTTGAATCAATACCTAGACATCGAGTTCGTCTGCGAAAAAGACAATTTGAATATGAAATTCAGGATGAGACCATAATCGATGCACAGGAAAAATACAAAAGTGAATTCTTTTACCACCAGGTTGACACTACAATCAATTCTTTAGAACAAAGATTTTCTCAGCTGTAACACAGTTGCTTCTGTTTTTTATATCATATATATGAAATAAAAGGTGTTAGTTCTTCTGTAATTTTGGCCAATTGCAAAGATTTGGAAACTATTTTAACAGATGGAGAATCATCGGATATAAACAGCCTGGAATTTTGTGATGAAATATCAGTGGTGTGCTCTCTATTTGAAAAAGATTTACAACCTTTGGAAGTTTTGAAATTATAGCAAAAATGAATTTTGTTCCAAACTTGAGCATTGCCCTAAGAATTTTTCTGACTCTTCCAATAAATGTTGCATCCGGGAAGCGTAGTTCTTCCAAACTAAAAATAATCAAGAACAACAACATTAGACTTTTCTATATTAGGAATTGAGTATGAACTGAGTAACAGTTTAGATGTTTCTGAATTAATTAGAGAAATCTCAACTAAAAGTTCGTAAAAAAAATATTCTCCTGAATTAAACTCCTAATAATTGTTTATTTAAATGAAGTATTTTAAGTTAAACGTTTTTATAAGTATTTCTGTCAATTACGGAGCAGGAGTGGCGTTAGAATCCGCCCGACACAAGTTCACGGTTTGCCCGACGGGGGGGGGGGGTAGCGTCTCCCCGACAGAGGGTGCACGACCTGCTGTACAAGGGGAGGTGTGATGATGACCCTCTCAAATTTTCGTTAGATCTATATTTATCTACTAGTTGAATAGCCCCTTTCGTGAACAGGGTACAAAAATTTAATCCGACTAGGACGCACAGCATCCCCGACAGGGGGCCTTGACCCTCCCGGACACCCCACTGGCGCCACCCTTGTTGCTTAGTTACACTGTTGTATTTTGGACGTTCGCTAAAAAAATGGGGAAAAAACCCATATGCTTTTTTTTTCGAATGCTTACATTATAATTCCCTAGGGGCGCAATTTTTTACTTTCGCACGGAGCGACTCAAAGGCTAAATCCTACCCTGATTTAAATACATACAAAATGAATCAGAGAAGAAGGGGGAAAAAAGACATGAAATCTTCTACTTCAGGTTTCAACTTTGAAGCCACGTTATGTAAAACACAAATTAAAAGTATGTTCTGCCGACGAGTGGCAAAGGGATTATGACGTCACGTGTTCTTTCTCTGTGGTTTCGATGAAATGCATGTTGGGTAAATACGTCACGCGACCTTGCTTACGAAGAACCATGAGGAGAAAATTATGATGCGAAAGTTTTTTTAACACTTCAGAAAAAAATTAATTAAAATTCAACCAACCGTTCAATTTAATCCGTTCTTGTTTTAAATCGGGGGGAATATTCCAGTCATTACCTTAAAAAAAAAAAAAAAAACTGAAAAAATTAACGTTCTTAGAACGGCCGACGCAGTAAATTTAAATACGAAAACAAAATTTCGTCGGCAAAACTGATTATTTTTTAAAAATTACTCAGAATTCAGTAAATTACGTTAGAAGTTCTAAACAAACTTCATTAGAACGTAAATTATTTGTTCTATCCGATGGTGCATTGATTGTTTTTCAACGATCATTAGAAAAGATACTACAGCCGTAAACGTGCCGAAAATGACCAACAACAACAAAAAACATCAAATAAAAAATTTTCTACATTAAATTTTTAAAATTCCGGCTTCGAGGTACTTTTTTTTATTACTTTCATATCACATATAACTTTTAACAGAGGAAAAAAAATGGATGCATGATTTAACCACAGAAAAATAATTCATACATTTGATTTAACAGACCAAATTATCATAACATCTTTTTTAAAAACTATGGAATTAAAGTATATTCATATTCAAAGAGGATGCTTTTATTTTTAATAATGTTCCTTGAAAATTAATTTTATCAAACTTATTTCTTAAATCTAAGTTATTACAAAATTTAAAGTGAGAAAGAAATATATCTATTTTTACAACGAACATCTACATCACATCTTTTACACCTGTTAATACATATCATAAAATATAAATGAATTTTCTTGAACATTGTAAGGGATAATGTGTTTAAAAACTAATTTTACCTCATTTGTACTAAATCCAACATCCAATGAATTCTGACCTGAGAAATTCCATTACGTGGTAAAGAACCAATATGAAAGATATTTAATTTCATATCAGGCGATAACAGAAAGTTGTAGGATTCTTCATGTGGATCTGGGGGACTAAATTAAAACTGGTTAGAAGCAACTCATAATTTATTGATGTTATAGGATATTTTATTGATTGCAGAATGCGTAAGAACAGTAAGCAATAAAAAAATTTAAATAATAAATAATATATGGTCAGCAAGCCATTTCACTAATAACTAGTCAATACAAGTTTTATAACTTCCATAACCGTGAAAAAGGAAGATGGTCCGATTTTTCCTACTTACTTTCAAATATATAATTTACAAATAATTTATTTCCAAATAATATACATAAGAAAATCTCTTGATAGCTGGGGTAAAATTCTGTTCGAATTTTAAAAAATCAGTTTACATTAGAAATATTTCTATACTTGTTCTCTATTCCTTTATTTCAATACGGCCGCGGTAGCCTAGTGGAAAGGCCCCGACTTCCAAGCCAGGGACTCCCAAGTTAGAATCCCGATTTCAAAGAAGATCCGCCGTGTATGTGGGCCTGGTGAACGTTAAATCCGACGTCGTGGGTCAAACGTCCTTCCGCTGGTGTGGTGCAGAAGCTTGAATGATAGTTCAAGTATCGCCCCCGTCATCTGACCATGGTTTAGAATTACGAGGTCCATCCCAAAATAGAGCTCATGTTGCTTCAAAACGGAACGTTAAAATAACTAAATTTAATTTCATTAATTATTTTCGGTTTCAAGTGAAGGTATGGAATACTGGACAAACATTTTTGCTTTTTATTGCATCCATTTTTAATTACTTAGAATCAAATTTCTTAAACTATGGGTCGCAACATATTTGATAGGTCGCGCTTTTCTATTAAATGAATAAACGCAAGAAAGCAAAATAAACCTCAGAAATTAAGCTTGATTAGAATTTTCAGCAAAATTTTCCAAGCTACTGGATTAAATGAATCTTGGGTTTTTTATGGCATTAATTCATTTTTATTTTCGCAAATTAATAATTTTTTTTCATTTTTGTACGGATGTTGCAATTGTGATCATGGGAAAAAAAAATGAAACCGTGGTGAGATTCTTTCTTTAGGGGGAGGGCGAGGGGAAGAGATTTAAGAGCATTGAAAACTTTTAAAAGCCCTGATACAGTAAAATTCTTATTTTTGCAGGAATGACTGGAACTCCAATTCAAAATCAGTAAATACCATGAAATAAAATTTCAACACGATTTCAAATAATTTCGAAATTAATGCAACGCACATATCTATATATAAACATATTTTCAAACTATTTCATTCATAGATCAAAATCTATATAATTTTAATTTACTGAAAATTAAATTTGGTTTCACTATATCATTTCGCAAAGTTATTTACATTTTTAGTCTTTCAACATTTAAAAAATAACTAAATTTAGCCTGCGTTCTAGAGGGTTTAAACTCCGAGAAATGCTGCTTTTATATTTATCCTTGCTAATAATTGAAAGTTCAGTAAGCAAGCCATTTGTATGCAGACAATGGATTTAAACAACTTTTCAGGCAACCAGAGCTAAACCAAAATTCTTGATTTTTTTTCAAATCACTACACCCGTTTGTTATTAATATCTTTTATAAAAAAAAAAAAAAAAAAAAAAACATGGCAACATTGCTTTCTGACTTGATAGGCTCGAAAATTATTTTACTAGTAGGTTCTTGTAAATGATTAAGAACTTCACATGTTCTTGGTTCTTGTTTAAGAATATATTATATCAATAAGAATATAATGATAATACAATGAAAAATTTGACACCTCGTTTTAAATTGATATAGTCAAAAAGTTTTAAATTCACATAATTTCTGAATGATATATAAGCTTTCAAACAAAATTTGAGAAAGATAATGAGTCAGCATTTCAAAAATCCATAGAGTCTGGATTTGAGAAATTACAAAATCCCAAATTGAAAAGTTTGATATATGGCTCTTATTAAACCTCTAGAAAATGCAAACAATTCACAATTTATCTTCAGTAGAAGCTTCAAACAGATTGGACATGTTACTATGCAGAATCAAAGGTTTAAAAAAAAAACAGTTAATAGGATGCAAAGATATCCATTGCACATGGCATGCATATTTTCATTTCACTATCAATGTCTAGTAAGTCGAGTTAAGAAATATTAAGACCTTCACTAAAGGAATGTCGATGAAGAGATGCTTTACATGTAATTTTATCATTTTATAGAGCATGAATTTTGGCTGTATTTATTTCTTGAAATTTTTACCCCGATTTCCTTTTATAAAGGCAGTATTTTTTAAATTATAATTTGTCTCGCAGTACAATAGGCAATATATAAATTACGAATTACATAGAAAAAATACAGTTTTCCAGAAAAGGATTAATTTTATATGTTTAAAAATATCGATATTTTATTATAGTAACTTAACCACTGTATCAAGAACATGTAAAAGAATATAAGTTGTAGAAGATGAGTGAAAACTAAATCACACACATTTACTCGAAATTCATATTTTATTAATGTTTCAAACTAAGAGGAAATAACACATGAAGTCTCTGAGGAGATCCATTTGAAAATAATCTAATACACAGAGAGAAAACATAGAAGTATGAATTTGCTTTGTTAAACAAAATTATTACCAGAAAACAGATTTTATACATTTAAATATATAAAATGAACTGTTATACTTATAAACCTACAACATGCGGTAATCGAAAATAAATTACAACTTAAAACCACAATAAACAATGTAATACACTATACATGAAACTAATGCACATTTGCACATTATAAATACATGTATGCTACGGTCAATGCCATTAATTGATTATTAAGAATAATAACCCTGGTTATTATTCATACTAATCAGATTTTTTACTTTAACCGTAACATATACATAAACAAGAATGTCTCCAGATTACAGAAGCACAATAAAACTATGACAAGTTTGTGTAATAGAAGAATTCTCTTCATATTTATTATATGAAAATATCTGAGGAATATAAAATCTATATAGCATTATCAAAAATATTAAACAGATTCATTAAAAAAGCTCTTTAAAAATTAAAAAGCAGACTGGCTAGTTTTTCAAAAGAACCAAATATTCTAACAGTAATTCACTTCCAATCTTGGTCATCTAATAATAATTTACTTTCATTCCATCTTCAATTCGCAAATGAAAACTAATTATAGTAAATCTGAAAAATGGCAATTAAAAACAAAATTTCAAGTGACTGGGGATATGGTATGAAACACCAGCTATAACTTCAAAATATATATATATTAGGCATATTTTAAAAGGATTATTGAAGAAAACAATGCTAAATGACTAGAAAAATTCTTCAATAAATGAATTTAGTAGCTGCATGAGAAAAATTATTTACATACACTACAATGTGTTTCAATAATAGGAATATTGATATACAAATAAGAAAAATTTAAGCTCTACCATCAAATATTTGTTAACTCGGGATCACAAAAAATAAGACTTGTTAAAAGAAATACATTTGCTTTTGGAACATCTTCTACAGAATAATCTCAAAAATAGTCTCTCATTGCTAACAAGTTCCAATGTAACATAAAACATGGTACTGGAATGTTGAACACAAATAAAAACCACTTTGTTTCATTTTAAATAAAGTAAAACAAATTTCTGCTCAAAATTCAATGTCCAAATTATAAAGGAGGGTTTCAACAAAAGTTATGTATGAGTGAAGAGCGTTAAAAAAGTCCCAGAAGAAAAAATCGCAAAATTACTATTCAAAGTGATTTTCCTTTATTTCAAAATCTTAAGGAGCTAAAATAAATCATAAAACAATTCATTTCTGGCCTTGTAAACAAAAAAACTGAAAACTACATTTAATACTATTTTGTGCCATGTTTCTCTATAAATCAACTGAAAATGAAAGATGAGCTTTCATCAGTTGTACTGGATGAAAATAATTAAGAGGATTTACATATAAGCCAATAATTGAATGCACAGGTCTATGTATTAACATGATTAAATATAATCAAAATAGGGACTGAGGTAACTAAATATGACAAACTTTACAAACAGAATGTTACTTTCAAAGATTTCAATTATTATAATTTGACTGGCATGTAGAAATATAAAAACTTGACAATAGAAAAACTTTTTAATGTTTTATTTTAATGTAATATAGTAAAATATGTATTAAGGCAATAAAGTAAATTGTAAATTTTCAAATATAACATGACGACCAAATAAGAAAGGGCAAAAGAAATTCAAACAAACATGAGATATCGGATTCTGAATAAAGATTAAACTGCAACAGAAATTCGTTAAAAATAATGCATCATATCAACTGCAAAACATAATTGCTGTAGTATGTTCCCTGAAAATGCAAGACTGCCAAATTTGAAGAAATTAACAATCACAAGTAACCATGTTTCAACCTGAAGCCAATATGTGGCTCGAAATGTGTTAGATGTGCGAGACACCAATAAAAGATATCCCTGCCAAAAAAGAAAAAGGTGTTGAAGCACCTCAAGGTCTCATGATGCCTTGGACGAGTCACAAGGAGGCAGGCCTCATGGCAGCCAATGTATAAATAGACAATAAATAAGATGATTTGTAAATAGCCATTGTGTTACGTATATCACAATATTAGGAACACTTTATTAAAAAAAATCTTTTATAATCCTTCCATACAATCTCAGATTACATAATTTTTCCAAAATGCCCATTACACACAAAAAGTTCTTTGCAGTATTGTTTATCTCTAAAGCTTTGCTGAAATGATCGCAAGTTCAAAATACTAACTGGACAAATTCTGTCGAATGGGGAAAGAAATCTAACACAGGAAGCAAAAAGAAAATTCATAGTTTGTTAGATTTCTCTTCTATATGTTGAAAGAAAATTAACATTACCATGTTGCAGAAACAGCAAAAACAAATTTCCAGTAAGCAATGCTGTGGGATCTTGAAATACCTTTCAAATTTATCTCGTACTATGTGATAAAATTGTTCTTTTCTGTCAAAAAATAATATTTTCCCCCAACTAATTAAATAATGCAGTTACAACAAACCTCAAAACCTGAATTAGAAATCAACATTAATTGTAATTTAGAAAGAATTTGTTTCTTATGTTTAAGTATATCGGCTCCAATATTACATATTCGACATATAAAGTAAACAATATCACAGCAAGGATTTTTTTGATAAAGCACAAATCCATTGTAAATATCACAGGTTTATTATACATAAAATTTCATTTGATGGAATGAAAATGGAAAAGAACTGCAGGAGTGATTGTGACCCCATTTCAAAAATAGAGCAAACTTACAAGATTTCAAATAATACAGGATATCAATCTTATACACAAGCAAGCATGCATTTTCAAAAGAAAAAAAAATGCTATTGAAGCAGCAAACTTCTTTTTAATAAAAATTATTAAAAAATGTGTCACTGCAGCATTTCATAGAGTTGCTTGTCTTTTAGATTTATCAATATATTTTTTAAAAAATTCAATTTCCTTTTTCTTGGGGGGTGGGCGTGTCCTAGTTGTTAAAGAAATATATAAGCACAGCAATTTGCAGATGTTTCGAGTATGATTTGGTGTAGACAACAGCTTTTCATTTTACTAGACATGCATTATAAGTGAAACTGAAGGATGCATATTAATATATGCGTTAGAAGTAAAGAACTGCTAGTAGAAAGATAATGGCTTGTAGAATGTAAAAGAATATGGGTAAAATATCTATCTATTCAGTAAATTATTTCTAAAATATTAACCAACGGGTTTCGAGTGATTTTCTGACCTAAAAACTTCATATGCAATCTTGTTTAATATGAATAAATATTTAATACAGTCAGTATCGGTTATATGGTCAGCTCAGCGGTCCAGAAAAATCAGACCATATAAGCGGGGTGACCATATATGCGGAACAATACTACACTATTTAATTGTGGCAGGGTTATATTCACCTATCAGAATATAGTGCTCATAAACAAATAATTAAGCTTTTAAGAACATTTTAAAAATTAATTCGTGAAATAAAAACTACAGTAAGAAATATGCAATATTTTTTAGTGAAATTTATTAGCTTACCTTACCAATCTAAGTACAGTAACCATACGTACGTGCATCCATATTCATTGCACTTATTTAAAATATTCAGATATACAAGATTGCCTACTTTTTTTGGTTGTTAACACAACTTTTTCTAAGTCCCTAATAGCTTTTAAATGTTCATCTGCTGCTTCGGAATTAGTAAAAAAACACCCGAGGTCATCTATGGCTTTAAGCGCATCTGATGTTGATACTGATTTCTTTTCACATTCACTGTCATCCTCATCATCGCTTCCTTCGGCATTTGAATTTAACACATTAGAAACGATATCTTGTATTGAAGCTTCACTTTTAGTAGCGAGATCTTCATCAATCTTTGTATACAGATTTTCGTCTGGAATTGCATAACCGTGATTTCGAAGTTTTTCTGCTAATTCAGTTAAGGGGAGATCTTCATCGTCATCTTCCAATAATTCTTCAGACTCTGGAGAACTGTGAAATCCAGCATGTCGGAAGCAATTTGCAATAGTTTTCTGTGACACCATATTCCAACTTCGGTCGATATAGAAGATTGCATTTAACACAGACACTTGCAATTGTTCTTTTCGGTCAATAGCAGAGATCATGTCTTGCAGAAGAAGCTTTCTATAGGTAGCCTTGAAGTTTTGGATTATGCTTGATCTAAAGGCTGCAATACACACGTGCTGTTTGGAGGCAAGAAAACGAGTTCAATTGATTTCAAGCCATCAACAGTGCAGTGAGCAGTACAGTTGTCTGCAATTAATGCAACTTTCCTTTTCTGTTTTGAAAAATTTAGATCCCATCTCCTAAGCGTTTTCTCCCAGATGTCCACCGTCATCCATGCTTTTGAATTAGCATCGTAGAAGAGAGGCAAAGATTTGCAATTTTTCATACACCGAGGCTTAAGAAATTTTCCAATCACCAAAGGAATTATTTTCTCTGATCCATCCATATTTGCAACTAACAACATAGTTAAGCGTTCCTTACTTTTCTTTCCCCCTACACATTTTTCACCTTTGAAACAAAGAGTTCTGTCTGGCAAGATCCGATAAAAAAGTCCGCATTCATCAACGTTGAAGACGTTGGCAGATTCATATCTTTCGAGAATATCCCGCAACACTACATCTTTCCATTCTTTTAAGGAACTACTGTCAAAATCAGCAGCTTCTCCGCACAATTTTTTAAAGGATAGGTTATGCCTTGAATTAAATCGCTGTAGCCAGCCATTGCTAGCAACGAAACTTGACTCGCCAAGTTCATTAGCAAATTCCAAGGACTTTTCTTTCAAAACATTCCAGGATATAGGAGCATTTTGCGATCGTGCATATTTTTTTCCATGACAGAAAAGCCTTATCCACATTCTCATAAGGTGACAAGCACTGACGTTTTCTTTCTTGATCACAGATTTGAGCATTTGAAGAGCAAAGTTTGGCTGCTAAAATGTTGTTGAATGTCGTCCGGGCTATCGAATTTGCTTTGGCGAAAGCAGCTTTTGAAAGATTAGAATTTTGAAACTTTTCAATCAATTCATTTTTTTCAGCAAATGATAAATTCTTTCTTTTCAAAGCCATATTGAAAAAATGAACGTTCTTATTCGCCACGTATGATCCAAATGAAACAAATTTTCCTTTACTCTTTTCAACTTAGTTTCAACATACTTTTCAAACAGGAAGAGAAAATTTCAACCAATAAACAGACAGATATCTACCTGTTGTCCTTGGGGAGAAAGAGAATTGAGGGGGGTGGGAAACGCTCACGATGATTCCAACGCAAAAGAGAAATGGGGGGGGGGGCGGAGAGGGAAGGTCAAGGCGTTAATTCAGGTCCTCTCTGGGGTCGCACTGACTTTTTTTCTTGTGGTCATTCATTTTCAGTGTTGCTCCCCGCCTCAAGAAATGTTACAACAATTACTATTTTTCAAGAAAAAAACGATAATCTCATTGAAAAGATAAAAAAAAGTGACCATATAACCGATAACCAGGAATATAAAATGACTATATAAGCAGTGCACTTTAACACATGTTGCCTATTAAGTTAGACAGGACTTTAGAAAACTGACCATATAAGCGAGGTGACCTTATAAGCTGGTGACCATATAGCCGGTACTGACTGTAGTATACACACCATTTAAGCTATCAAAATTCAAGAAAATTTCATATTCTATCTGACACAATATCATCCTTTTAATTTATATTTGAATGATATATTTGGTCTGAAGCAAAATCCGAGAAATAATGAGTGTGCATTTCAGAAATCTGGAAATTCTGGATTTAAGAAAGAGAAAAAAAAAATCCAGAATTTCAGATATATGCAGACCACAATCACCCCTGGAAATGCACGAATAGTCAAATATATATTCCTTGAATACCACATTAAAGTTCACATACAGCATTTAATACTTTAAAAAGTGATATAAAACAATATGTGTTGAGACAAAAATAATCAGAATCTATATGGATAACAGCATTTAACTTTTGTTAATGTATCAACATTAATGTACAAAATATATATAATTTCTAATACAAAAATAAACAGTACCAAAGTGAAAAATAACCTGAAAGATATATTTAAGTAAAAACAATGCAAGATTCTGTAAGCACACAATTTTTATTTTGAAAAAAATAGTACTCTTATATGTTATATACATATACAGTGAAACACGCGTATAACGATACTGTCTATAATGATATTTTCTTTGGCTCTGGCAGAATTCCTATTTTCAACCTGCCTACAACGATAATCTATTTTTAGATACACATGTCTATAACGATAATTTTACCTTTTTAGAAAGCTGGCACAGTACAATCCCAATTTTTTTTCTTGGAAAATGACACACTATAGTCAAGAATGTCAGATAACAGGGGAATTGGTGAGAGGAGACTAGAAACCACAGCCTGTTGTAGCAGGGAGATCTGGGGGGGCTAGCGATTGGAATATACACAGATGTTTGCCTCTAACTCCTGGTGGGCACAAACCTGTTCATTCACATTTAGCACTTTGGACTGACCACTAGTTCCTTGAAATTTGCTTTTGATGTATTATCGCTTTGAATTTAGGATGGTGTGGTGTAAAACATTGGCATTTGAAGAAAAACTACAAATAATTTCAGAAATCGATCAAGAACTAAAGCAGGTTGATGCTGCTAAAAAATATGGAATTTTACAGCCGATAATAGTTACTTTCTTGAAAGAAAAGACATTGGAGATGTAGAAAAAAGCAAAGTGAATTGCAAACGAAAGCGATTTAAAGGTGCCATAAATGATAAGTTTTCAACTAAAATCCATATTTTGAAGTTCTTAAAAGAAGTTTAAATATAAAATTTTATATAGGCGATTATTTGTAAGACTAGCTACATGGCCCGGTGTTGCATGGGCCATCTCGAATAATGCGTCATTCCCTGGCCGAGAGAGCCGAGGTCACGTGACATATGCACAATATTCTTTCCTAAATAAATAAGGAGAAAAGAGGGGTTCAAACATTCCATCCACGAAAATGCATCAGAATCTACTTATTTAAAAAAATCACAAGAATATAAAAATTTGTAATTTTGTAAAAAAAAATATATAGCGTGTCGTGGCGAAATGAATGGCCTATCCAATTTCAGAATTATTTTATGTCTGACTGTAGTATGAAGAGAAGGAAATAAACAACCACTGCTCGGGATCCAAATTTTTTCATATGCCCACCTCTAGTTTATATTTCTACACATATGTCTTTTTTCTAGAAATATCTCCTTTGAATCCTGTATTATGAATTAAAACTTTCAAATTAAGCCTCTTTATTACCTTAACACAGTATGGTTTGAATGAAAACACAAGGTTTGAGAAAAGAAATTTTATTTTAAACAATAAACTGTATAATAATTAATACAACTTTAAAATGAACAATTATACTTCCAAAGTTTGTAAAACTCCTCCAAAAAAAGGCTGACTCCTCAACTCGCCATCCCTGATATCATTAAACAAATGCAACAACCATTTATTCGAACTGAAGCATATACGCATGAAGCAAGATTCACTGTATACACGAAATCTGAAAGTAAAACTTCACGGGAAACAGCATTTTTAGTAAAAACCTTATTTGAGCGATTTAATTTTCCTTCTTTCCTTGTATCAAAATACCAAAACCCACATGCAACATCATCCATATTGCAGCTTTCAACAATGAAAGAGAAACAAGCAATTAAATACTTGTTTAAACAATGAAAACGGTTTAAATTGCACTGCAATAATGAAAAGTATTGTTGTAATTTAAATTTTAATTACCATCTTTTTTACTAATTATAATTTCAGAATTTAAATAGTCAAAATGGATTCCTTCGATTATTTCCCTTATTTTGGCACTTCTGGTATGCATTTCCGTTTAGCGGTTCATGAGAAGATAGCCTTGCATACAAACATATATGTAGAATTTTAATAGTGTAGATGTATCAATAAGGACAATAGAATGTTAGCATATTAAAACATGCACACCTACAGCACATCAGATGTGCAAATCATCAAACTGTCAATAACAACCTGTCCAAAGTTCATATATTTTCTAGGTCCCTACAATATCGTTACAAACAGGCTTTACTGTATTACTTAATAATCTTAAAACAAAAAATCAACAGTTCATTCTTTAACAATAAGCTCAAAAAATACAACCAATCTTTAATCATGTGATCACAGTTTTCAGAGATATTTTTAACATTGTTAATTGTTAAGTCCACATTAAGTTTTGAGGAAATTTCAAACATCTCTAATGTTTCATTAATAGTAATATGATTTCCAAAAGTATATAGCTGTAAAAATATATACAAGTATGGTAGCTCATTCATTTGAAAAATCGTGGAAAAATTAAACCAATTGCCACAACAGTAAATTTAAGGAACAATTTAAAGAAAATTCTTAACATGAATTCTAAAATTAACATTGATAATCATTATGTTAATTCATAAAATCACAGAAATGTCTAAAGCTAAATATATCAATGTTTTAATATTTTTCAAATGCAAATATATTATGCTACAACTTTAAAACAGGGCTTTTAAGGTGCAGAGAAACATACTTTGCATGAAATTATATGGGAGCTTTTGCATTCATCTGAAATCTGCAACTAAGAGAAAAACATACCCTAATCGCTGTAACACATTTTTAGGATAATTGATGATAAGAATCAAGAGGAATAATTGGAATATAATTCTCTGGCTTTCAGTGTGATTTAAGAGACATAAAAACTGTTCTAAAACTCTTCCTTCATGAGAAGAATATATATACACTGATTACCTAACAAACATTTTTCTTTAAATAAAGTTTATTTAAATTAAGGGATTAGAATAAAACAGTTTTCTTAAAATAACAGTGCACAACTGTCTCAGGATAAAGTTATATAAAAACCCAACAGAAAACTTAAGATTTAAAAAAAAAATGAAGCATTAATGTTCATTAAAACTTCAGTGAAACATGATGAAAAGTTATTATTGTAGAAATACAGCTTTATAAAGTTATGCTAGCTGTAGAAGTATATTTAAAATATTACAATTAGTACACTAATACCCAAGAAAAATAACTGAAAATATCGGTGAGGGCTGTTCGTGCATGAATAATAGTTTAAAGAGAAAAATAATTCTACAATTAAATATTTTTCATAATTTCTAATTTTGATTACATCATTTATTAAGAAATATAACTTGTTTACGAGTAGCAGGTTTAAACTATAAAATAATTAATATTTCTAACCACAAAACATTCAAATAACAAATTTAAAAACACATTACAGTAATCAAGCAAAAGTAATTACAAAACTTCACTTCCACTCAACAGATTAATATTTAGGTCAAACAAACTAGATAAAATATCACATTAGTTTTTTCTTCAATAGTGCAAATAACTTTTCATTTTCTCTCCGAGTCTCAGCATTTGATCTGATAATGCAGAGCTGCATACAATAGTTGCTTTTATTCTGATAGAAAATTTTAGAAGGCAATTTTTCTTCATGAATATCTCTCTTACAAGAACCATCCAGTACATGAATTGATATGGGGTCATAAGAGAGATTATTAGACTTGTTATTATGCAAAGGTTTCAGAACATTAGAGAAATGGACATCTTTCATATGATACTCTACCAAATCAGAACATACAATTGCTCCACATTCTTCACAAACAATATATCCCATGGTTGATTGAGTAGAGTTGCGACTTTCTGCTGACTCAGTTTCTTCCATATCACTTACTTCAAAATGTTCAGTTACTAAAAGATTCAGCCCAGAATTTTCCAACTTTATTTAGAGTGCAAAATCTATATTTCAAACAAAGAATAACAGTAAATCAGATATACTTCAAGAATAATTTTTGATCATACAAATTAACTTTTTTAAAAATGACATTTCAAATTATTACTTTTAATTAAAATATTTTTTTAAATTCAAAAATTCCGAAATACAAAAAATATAATATTTGCTTACAAGAAAACAAATGTAAAATTAAAACAGAAATTTCAGATTAACAACTCGTCTGCATTTTTATTATACAGGGCGATTCAAAACTGAAGAAATAAACTTCTAGGAGGGGTGGGATACATCTAGATGACTTGGAATTGCACAGCAATGCAGGGTTGGAAACGCAATCCTAATGAGTAAGGGGGGGTGTTAGAGGCCGTGGCAGGAAAACCGTCGACAGCCACCTGCAGAGTGTTAGGATGTAAAATAGGAATTCATCGTGATCGCAAATTAACATTTAAGGACCATAAGCATAAAATAAGTCACGACTTTCCTGATAATGAAGTTGCCCAAAGTTTTCTGGCTACGTGCCAGGTTCTTACCACCTACAGTTTTGCACATTTGAGAGCCTGTCATTCTTTCACTTTTGTTTATCCTGCTGATTATCAGAGGTAGTAGGGGCGTTTTGAAATGGCACTTCTTCATGGCTACCCCAAACATCCAATGGATGCCTGATGCATTTCAAAATGGAGATTCCATGGGGTGCCCACGTTACGAAACTTCTGCCAACATCATTATCAGGAAAGTCATGACTTATTCTATGCTTATGGTCTTTAAATGTCAATTTGCGATCACGAATTCCTATTTTCCATCCTAATGCTTATGTGGGTGGCTGTCGATGGTTTTCCTGCAACAGCCCCTAACAAATCCCCTATCTCGTTGGGATTGCATTTCTGACCCTGCATTGCTATGTGATTTCGAGTTGTCTAAGTGTACCTCACCACTCCTAGAAGTTTGTTCCTCTAGTTTTGAATCACGCTGTAGTTTGAAATCAAAAAGTCAGTCAACAGAATATTTAAGAATTAGCTTAATTTCAAGAAAAGAACAGCAAAACAGCTTAATTTTGCTTACATAAGTAAAATTACTTTATTTAAGCACAGTATTAAACATTTTCACAATATTTGATGGTAAATTATAGGTGCAAGACTTATAAACTTGTTAAGGATGTATTATCATAGCATATATACAGCCATTGTAACAACATTCCACTGAATCTGAGAAACAGAACTTTTTGACATAAAGAAGAAATCTAAGTCTTGAATACATGATTGAATACACCCAAACATATAAATACAATTTTAGAATCCAGGATTTCCGCCGGGGCGGCGCGGGCCGAGGTCATAAAAATATTGTACCGTCGTGAAGAAAGTCAAACCTCATGGCTTATGTAAACCAAAACACTTTAACTTTACAGACTTTACTCACCTGACAATAAGAATCAAAGAACAATACAATACTTTCGATAAGTTAATAAAAAATACAGTGAAGTAATTAGCCAAAAAATGACTTCGACCTTGGCAACGCTACAAGTGGAATGGCTAGAAAAGTAGGAAAATTTTCAAGCCTGTCAAGCCAGAAAGCAATGTTGTGGATATTTTTATTTTTTTAAGGAAATTATGAACAAACAGTTGTAGCAATTTTAAATAAAATCAAGGATTCTGGCATAGCTCTGGGGGCATGGGTGCAGCCCCATAGCCCCCCTGTATATGCCACTGTTAGAATGATACCACTTATTTACATACCATAAAAGATGAATATTAGCATTAATTGTTTGTGAAAATTGTTTTTAAAAATTCACTTCTCTTCCAGATAAATGTCAGAATTCAAATACCAATTACAAAGTTCAGGAATATATTGTAAGTTAACTCTCATTAATATACAATGATCAGTTCTCCGAAGTTTTAAGATGAAAGTAGCAGTTCTTAGATATTTTAGGTAAAAATTATTCTTTTGGGAATTTATTATTTTTTTTTTCATATATTTGCTTCATAATTCATTCATAGGGTTGATAAGTAATTCATTCACAGAAAGAGTTAGTCGAAATTTAATATACATCACTCTGGCTTTATTTTACATTCCACAGTCAAATTATATATAAAAAAAGAAAGCATAAAAATATTTTAAAGAGTTAAAATTTGAAGAAATTAACACTGAATTAAACAACAGAAATGGTTAGTAATGTAGAATATTCTACAGCTTTGATGAGTTAAAGAAACAATTGCATCTTATTCCAGAAAAAAACATTTGAAATACTGCAAACTTGTGTATAAATAAATACTCATGTTAATAAGTCATTCATAATAACAAAGAAAATTATGCCTTTAAGAACATTTTACTTTAAGAACACAAGAATTTTACATTTTAACACAAGCACATATGTTTGATATACTTTACATTAATACATAATAACATATTTTCAATTTTAAATAAGTGTAATGAACCAGTTGCATTTCCCCAGTAGACTTAAAAATGATCCTGTATTTATATAAACTTCAGAGTTATCGTGCTTTCTCAACAAAGCACATTTAAACCTGAAAACAAATAAATATATCAAAAACAGAAACAAAAATATTTGCTACTATTATTTAGATAAACATGAAACTGTCTCCTTCATTAGATTTTAAACTAGTCAAAGAAGTAATTAAATATGACACAACAGCTGAACTGAAAGAATTATAAAATATTAAAGAAAAATTCTTATAAAACAAATATTTTTAGTACAACAATATTTTCAATACTGAATTATTTAATATATATATACTAGCTGCAGGGCTGAAGTACGTTGGAGCGTTGCATACGAGCTATCTCAAATAATGCGTGTGTGATTCCCTGGCAGAGAAAAGAAATATGGTCAACACAAGGTCTCAGGATCCATATTTTTTCATATGCCTGCCTCCGTTTTTTTCCCAGAAAATATTGTCACTTACTTTCCGCAACAAACATAAATATCCTTTCAAATCTAGTTTTTTTTATTACCTTATTTTCATATGCCCGCTTCCGGTTTATTTTTCTACATATATTGCTACTAACTTTCCCCCATAAAAACGTAAATCTCCTTTGAATCCTATATTGTCAAATTAAAACTTTTAAATCTAGCCTTTTAATTGCCTTATAGCTAATAACCTGGCTTTACTCGGGATCTACATTTTTTTCATATTCCCACCTCTTTTTTTTCCCTACAAATATTGCCACTAAGCTTCCCCAACAAACGTAAATTTCCTTTGAATTCTCTCTTGTTGAATTAAAACTTTCAATTCTAGCCTTTTTACTACTTTAAAACAGTATGGTTTGAATGAAAGCATGAGGATTTTGGAAAAAGAAAACTTATTCTAAACTTTTAAACAATAAACCGTATAATCTCTAATACTAATAAAGATGAATGTTTGTGTGTCGGTTGGCGCTCTACAGAACAGAACATAGAGCTACCAAATTTGGCAAAGATATACTTTGGATGCCGAAGATGTGCACCTTGGAGCCATTTTTTTCAATTTTTTTTATTCAAAATTAAGCCATATTTCGACATATTTGGATTTTTTCAGGCAATAACTTCTGAAAGAATTATCGCATGAAAATGATTTTAAAACCAATTTAAAATGCAAACAATTATCTTTCCAATGATATTAGTATAAATACTGTACGATAATTAGTTTCAATTTTACAAGGTTTTTAATTGTCATTAACTGCGGTCAAAGTCACTCAAGAAGACCCATTTCTTATTTCGACTGAACGGGGAAGACCGAAGTTAGGCAGCAAAGGCGGGGAGCAAACAGGTTATAGAGGGTTCGGAGAGTGGAAATTTCGTAGCTCACTTTTTTTTCCGAACATTTTTGGTTTTATGAAGTTTTTAATGAATCATCCATAACAAATTTTGACATTTAAAATATATTTATATTAATGGATTTATTTCCGTTTTTTCCGGCAACCTGTATGAAAAATCATAAAATTTACGAAATTTTATTCCTCCAAATTAAAACTTTACAGGCCCACAAGAGCTAAATAAGTGGCATAAAATTAATCATTAAATGTTACTTTGTGTTTAAGAAAAAAAAGTTAAAATTGGTGAAAAATGATTAATTATTTTTTTAAAAAATAGAAATTAGTATAATCTAGCATAACTAAATATAACATCCTCACATTTTTAAATCTGAAATTATTCTTCCTCTAGTAAAAATCAAGAATAAAAATCACCTTTAAAGCTTGAAGAATAATTACACGATGTCAAATACGATATTCACATACTAGACAAAATGGACATGTTGTTCCAGAAATGGTGAACAGAAGGTGCCTCCAAACTTGTGAAGGCCATTTATTTAAAGTACTTGCCATTTATTTAAATGGCAAAATTTTAAAAATGGTGAAAAACTGTTCTTTGAATGAAGCCAATGACAATATGCAATTGTAACTCAATAGATCAAATGAATTAAATCTAGCATTATAGCGTGCAGCTTAAATCAATAATCATTTAAAGTGAATTTATCATTTCCTTATGTGATGTTAATGGCCAAAAAATTATACAACATTTATATCTACCTCAATTTACTTTTTATAGAAGAGTACGAAACAAATACATAAGATTTTATTGGCATATTATTTTTCCTTTTACAAGAGAACATGACATAACTATAAGTTTACAAAGCCAAATTTCAGAACACTCAAGGAGTTTACAAGCATTAGCAACTATTTCAAAGGTATAATATTTATAAAAAGTTTCTGCATACATTTTATTAAACCAAGCGTGCTTATAAATTTTTTTATGGAACACCTTACTAATAAGATAGGCCAACAAAAACTTCAAGTATTTCCAGTAAATACTTTCTTTTTTCAAACAAGGGCTGTTAGTGTTTTGAGGTAAGACTTATTTCTCAGTGTTTTTATAATCAACATACAAGATAGAGAATTAACATTTATAAATGCCTTTAAAAAAAAATTTAAAAAGTACCGAGTTTTGTTTAATCTGACCATGTACTATTTACGAATATCAAAAACTATATAAAAATGAATGTACAAAAACTACAATGCTAAAAAGGAAGGATACCTAACCAATTAAAAAATTAAGTAATTAAAAGTGTAATAAAACACAAATCAAATTATTGTCACTTCAGATGACAAAAAGTAAATGAAAATTACAGAAAAATTATAGATATCACAATAAACTAATGCAATTAGACACTGCCTGCTGTATCAGCACTCACTACCTCATCATAATTTAGGCTAGAATAAATGTTAGTGCAGCACTAAAAAAGCACTTCCAAAATTAATAAGCCACATTCTTATGCTGCAAATTATAATTCTAAGGATCTTCAACTTTCCCAGAGAAAATGAAGATAGTATTTAAAAGCATTTTAAGGAACACAAAATGTTACAGCCTTAGACTATTTTGAAATAAATTACACTATAATCGGAAAACTAATTACATAAACAATTCATATTTTGAGATTAAAAGAAACATTATGATAATGACTACTAATGATTTGTTAGCTGGCTATATGTCCCTCCTTCCACAAAAAATGCCCTTCCTATAAACTTTATCTTAAGAATTAAATATAAAAAATTAAACTAATTTATAAAATTCAATTAGGTTTAAAACAGTTTAGGCTATTAAAATGAATTTTTATACTAATTTTATTTAACATCTATTACAAACCAGTTATACCCTATTATATTAACCAAAGTGGGCAAAGAGGACTTTTACTTCATAAAACAAAATGACATAACACCAACCTGTGTCAAGCTTTACACCCTTTGGGTAAGTTGGATAAGTGTGGGAAATTAAAAGCCGATATAAACCATACCTCACAGGACTAGCTTATTTTTTAAAAATATTTCAGTTTATTATAATTAAATTTAAAGATGTTCGCAAATACCCCTCCCCCTTAAAAACAACAAAATATTTGTAACAAATGAATTCTAACTATAAAGTTTAAAATACTATTCTCAATGTGCATCAGTATGTGTTATGCACTAATAATAGTTCTTTTCAAGACCACAGCCAGCAAAGGCAATTCATCAGCATCTTACACATTATGCTCAATAACTTTTGAAAAACATCAAATTGTCAGAATAGGACACAAAAGTACAAGCCTTTTCCCTTTTGTTTTAAATAGAGGAAAATCAAAATCAATACCAAAGTTTAATTGAAGTACTAACTATATCTTTCTTTCTTTTAATCAAAATTAATTTTTTATCCAAATAAAGAGATTAAAAAATGCAGTGATATGTTAGTTGGAAACTAAGTTATCAACAGTAGTAACAATAATTTATAAGTAGTTTATTAATATTCAGAAAGTATAAATTCTCTACATATCATAATATTATTAATAAATAGAATTAATAAGCATGTTTATGAAATGGAAAAAATCTGAAATTTGTAAATTTCAGTTACTAATGCATCATTTATTATAGAAAGCCAGAATGCTGTCGCATACCCATACAACCATAATAGATAATGGACAGTTGAATAGGCATGGGACATTTATATACAGGCAGCAAAACTAATTTGAAATGTACACCACTGATCTGAATGATCAATATAATCATCAGAAAAATTTTAGTATCCAACTTCACTAGTCAAAACTAAATATGATGAAATGTATACGACACTCCCCTGGATTTGTTTGCTGCAGTTCATTTGCATTCCAGAAAAAAATGGCACAGACAAGTCTTTATTTGATGTAAATGACATCGACTTGGAAACATGAAAAATGATGTTTCATTCGTTTAAAAAAACAAAAAACAAATTTCTCATACTTTCTATAAATGAAATGAACAGCTTCAGATCAGAAAATTTAAAGGTAAATATATAAACTTGTCATCTTACTCATTAATTATAAAAAATAAATAAGGCAAACCAGATCATAAGTCTCCATATATCCATTAAAAATAAACAATTAGCAGTAACTTACAACCTAAAAATACTTTGGCTGCAAGAATCAAATACCACAAAACCTCACAGAATGACCCTTTTCAACACTGGGTTTCAAACAGTTTAGTCTTAAAGTAATTTTTACATTCAAAAAATTTCTTTGAATACAAACTAATGATTTATATTACTATTGTTTATCTATTTCCAAGTGTTTTTTCATTCATTTTTGCAAGCAAAGATTTTTTAAAAAGCTTTACATCATAAAAACATTATGAAAGGTTAATTGAATGCCAATAAGATAAAGGCAAATGTCTGATTTCTAACAAGGCAAGTAGAAAGAATAAAAAGCTTTGTTTAATGAACTTAAGAGTATTTGATCCCAAAAATTATAAAGAAATTATCCCAACAAGATTTGAGGGGAAAAAAGTATTAGGATTCCAGGATTTTCAAAAATGATCAATTATATGAATTATACAACACCCAATGGTAAATGTGGAGTTTACGGTACCTACCTGTTTCTCACCACTTTTTCTCGGCACAATTTCATGTGCCATCGCCAAATACTATTTTGGATGTGCAGTGAGATTTTTATTGCTCTCTTGTGCATGTGTCACCTGAAAATGAGAGATTGAGCACGCAATGCCTGCAGCATTTCAAGCATGTACCGGACAAATTTTTTAACTTAATAAAACATCAGCGGCTTCACTTTCAGCATAGCAGGAAACTAGTAGCTACGCTTTTTCATTGAATGTTCGGAATCTAGGTTTTTTTTAAAAAATTCCGAAAGTGAGAATTTCCGCAATGCCTGCAGCATTTCAAGCGTGTAGCGGGCAAATTTTTTAACTTAACCCCTTCGGGAAGAACGCTGCATATGTGCGTTTCAGCTTTACTCACCTCAGGGACGAGTGCCACATCCTTGCGTTATGGCGAAAGTGCTGCTGTGGGCCGAGAGCCACACATATGTGTTTGGCTTTTGGAACAAAATGTTTTCTATCAGATGGCGTTACTATTCCATGTTTCTTTCAAAAGATTGGTCCCGTTCATTAGTATTTCTCTTTCCGATGTCAGATTGTAGTCGGCCACGTGTCTGAATCATTCTATTAGAATTATTTGATTTTTGAGAGTATAAACAGAAACACGTGCTGGCAAATGTAAATAGAAGCATGTGTTAAAGAGCTCATTAACTCATTTTGGAGTGATCGTTTATAGTTTCTCCTCTCGCTTGGGTCGAGATTTTATGGGAGATATTCTCTCAAGGGTTTTTATGCCTCTGTTTTATTTTTGCAGATGTTGCTAAAAGAACGTGTTAACTTTCCGAGGAGGAAATATGTAAATTTTTAAATGACAAATCTATGGATTTTTCCAACGATAGTGATAAAGCAATAAATTATTAGAGTTCTTTAGATAGTTATGAATCATCAAATTCTGAATTAGAAGAGGACAGTACTAATATATCGATTCCAATTCCGTCATGTCAGTGGAGTCCTAAAATAGAAGATTTTTCAGAAGGCTTTGAAGAGTTAATTATTACAATTTTCTTGAAGTATTTCATAATAGTGAATGTAAATATTTATTTTTTCCTATATTTTTGAATTTTGCATCAATAATCTAGTGTTTATTTAGGTACTTTCAATTATATGGAAATACACTATATTTTTATTTTTTATTATTAAAAATCAAGTATTTTAATTAAAACTTTTTTACGATTCAGAATATGATATCGTTTACCACATATTTAAAAAATGGTTTTCATTCCTATGTAAAGGACACTTTTTATGCATTATTATGCAACGCACACTTTTGACGAAATTTAATGCATGTTAGGCTTAGCGAGAGAAAATGCTTCGGCCGGTGGGCACACACTTCACTTGCCAGCTCCCGGCCAGTGGGCATACACTGCGCTTGCTAGCTCCCAGCCGGTGGGCACATTTCCTTCAGCAAGCGGCCGTCCCGAAGGGGTTAGAAAAACATCAGCGGCTTCGCTTTCAGCATACCAGAATACTCGTAGCTTCGCTTATTCATTGAGAAACAAAACACACAAAATAACATACACGATAGTGAACAGATATTCAATCCGAAGAATTCCAAATGAAGTTTCATTCAAATTTGAATTTATCGACACAGTCCAATCGAAATGTGGTGCAATATAGCCTGATAAGCAAAACACCGATGAAAAGATAAATTTGTGCGCATACACGCTTGTCACTCGTTAAAAACATCAAAACATCTAGACGAAAAAACAATCTCGTTAAAAACACCAAAACAAATGTTCTCTCATCGCCGTTCTTGGCGACAAAGAGTTGGCGATCCCAAGAGGTACCAAGTAAGTGGGTACAGTAAACTCTACATAAACCCACACAATATGGTTATAAAATGGATTTTTGCTAAATAAATGCACATGTAAGCTGTGTATAGTCAATTAAGCTTCAATTTCACTAAAAGAATTTTTGGTATTTGCTTTTAATAAATTTAAGATTTACCATCCGACTCTGAAGTATTCCAGAAATTTACGAACAAATACTATTTTAGAAACAAACCAGCGGGAGTGGCCTCCCTAAACTTTCTCATATACTTCTCAAAATTTGGCATTTCCCCTCCCCCGTGTGGATAAAAAATTCGAACTTACTGCAACCCAGAATGCAATGACTATCAGAAGGTTTTTCATTGTAGATTATAGCGATTGTAAAATATTTAGGTGAAGAATCAAATACAAAGAGATGCATATGTATTAAAACTTAGCAATTTCACAGTCTAGCAAGCTCCGCTAATGCGAGGGTGGGCACAAGCGAAAAGAAAACAGGAGAAAATGACCTCGTTCGCTATAGTTGAATAGCTTGCACATGCGCAGAGATTACTTCCAGGGTGCAAGTAAAAAAATTGAATATGCAATTTGAATGCCTTTTTTTAACTGATTGAAACTAAATTTGGGCACAGATTTATAATTAATGTTAGTAACTGTCATACCAATTTTTATTTATCTAAGCCAAAGGGTTTAGGACATATAATTTTTACAATTATGCAATTATACAGTCCAACAGACAGTCAACCCTTCAGTGGATTTGGTCCAAAATTTGATACAAACCTACATTCATGATAAAAATGTGTACCAAATTTTATCTATCTAGCTATTCAAATTTGCGAGTTATTGCATACACATTAACACAGACAAACTTCCCATGGACGGATTGTCCAAAATTTGACAGAAACCTACAAATTATGCGTAGAGACCACATACCAAATTTCATTCCCGTAGCTCTAATAGTTTTTGAGTTATCGTGTTCACAGACAGACATAATTCCAAAATTGTGTTTTTCAGACTCGGGGAGGTCTAAAACGTGGAGATACGTCAAAATCTCGAGCTCGAATTTTTTGACGATCACAATACTTTCTCTTTGTATACTTCACATACAAGAAATTAAAAATGATGCAATTAATCAGCATTCAATATATGTGCCTACAAGTACAAATAAACAAAATTTTAAAAGAAAAACTAAGTTTCATTCATCACGTTTAAAAATTTTCATTTTCGTTAAGAGAATATAGCTCGCTTATACCTATAATGATACCTAGATAAATCTTAAATGCAACTTACCACAATCCAGTACTCTTCCAAAATGGGTTCAAATTCTGAAAGACGACTTCATTCCTTATAAATAGTTTATATTTTTGAATATCTTGCTTAAAAGGTTCAGACTTCAAAATATTTTTCGTGGAACACTTGGCAAATGAAACCTATACATTTTAAAATTTATTCAATTAAACCAATATAATTTGAAACAATTTTGAATATAATCAATAAATTCTACAAGTAAAAATTATTAAAACATTAATAAAAACTAATAACATATATAAAAATACAGACCGATTCCTCAAAATTATAAGAACTACAATTTCAAAACTTCTTAATGATCATAACTCTTTCCTCACAAAATATTTTCATAAATATCAAAAAATTATAAAAAAAAAGAAAAGAAACCCACTTCTTACTTAAATTACAAGTACCTTACCTTACTATACATAGGGGAAAAAATTACTTAAGTGCATGGAAAAATTAAAACTATTAGAATTTATTTCATAAATTATACTTTAAAATTTGATTTTTTTAAAATTTAAGATTTTAGTACATCACTAAAATCCAATGATATCCACAAATAAACAATTTTCAACTTCAGATTTCTTGAATATTTCCTATTAGTGAATTGGAATGAATCATTTTTGCTGAAGTTTCTAAAAGACTGGTTAAATCTTGGTATCAACTTATTTGAAGTTTAAAACAGACAAATAACACAGCTTTGTAATAAACTTACTAAATAAATACAGACTTTTTACTTGGGAACTGTTAATCTCTTGGGTTGAAAGGTGTATTATATGCACCCAATGTTACTTGCTCCTAAAATGAATGCTTTAGAAAAAATGCTATTAAGGTTGACTAATTTTAATGCTTGACATCAACAAGTAAAGGAAGCACAATGTGTAAAACTCTATGATCAATAAATGTACCAACAATTTGCCGATATATATTAAATAATGAAAAATTGTCATTGGACCTCCTGCGATGCATTTAGCATTGTATGTAGAGAAGTTCTTTTTATACACTTCAGTTTAGTGTAAAATGCTATAAGTTGCATGAATTGAAATCTGTATGCACCAGAAATGAAAGGATAGATAAACAAAATACTACATCAGAAAATGTATATCATAGCTGGTAATTGATAGACCCTTTTCTTAGGTTACTGATATTTATAACTGAAACATTGCCTATAATGTTATTGAAAAAAAAAATATCGAAACAGACCAATGCAGTCAAAAAGAGATAAAACTAAAGTTTATGGTGCACAGCCGTTCCTTCCCATTTTGAATCGCCAACTTTTCGCCGCCAAGAGCAACATGGCTTGGCGATGCAAGAACATTTTGGATATGCAGTGAGCATTTTATTGTTCCCTTACGCCTGTAGCATCTCAAGTGGGTTCCGGACAAATTTTTTTAAACTTAGAAAAACAACAGTGGCTTCACTTTCAGCAAAGTGGGAAACTAGTAGCTACACTTATTTATTGAATGTTAGGAATAGACCATTATTTAAAAAAATTCCAAAATGAGTTCTTACCTCAAAGCATTCCTTCGTCAAAGTGAACAGGAACGAAGGGCTTCGCTCTTATCAAAACGTAGAATTCCAAACGAAGTATTACGCTGAAGCGCAAAATAAAAATATAATGATTCCTGCATGAACAAGACATGAATATGACCATTCCTGCACAGCCAAAACAAATGTTCTGACATCGCCAATCTGTCTTCCGCTTGGCAGCAAGGAATGGATGAGCCAAAGCGGTAATAAACTTCAGTTAATGCCATAAACTTCAGTTTAAATTAAAAAAGATTTCTTGCATCCCGAAATCACTTAAATATCAAACATGCAGAAGAATGTAACAGATATACTCCATAAGACACCTTTACACCAATTGAAAGCTAACAAAAAAAAAACCTAAAAAAGTGCTAAGTATAAGGTGTTTCACAGGGTAGTTAGTTATACAAGAGAGCAAGACAAAATGAACCAATTTTACAGGGTGTCCAAAAAACATATTTACACATTTAAAATTATTAAAAGAAAAAGATATGGCAGTTAGTTTCTTGTATTTAATAAAGAGAGTATTAAAGTTTTTTTTTGACAATGTTTAGTAGGTATACCGTTCAACATTCACACCTTAAGTCGCACACAATGCATTAAGTCGGTAAGCGTTTTCTAGCCAGGTTCCATCTCAATCACCTATGAATTAATTCATTGTTTTAAATATGCTATACCATGCATAAATTGGTCTTGATGCATTTTGATTGCATGTAGTCCCAAATTTACACTATACCTTGTAGAGATGTCATATTGAAAAGAGAACGAAAATATCAATGGCCTGATGCTATTCAGTATTAATTTTATAAAACAAAAAGAAAAAAAACCGATATATTATTTATTCATTAAAAAAAACTAGAAGGATAATATTAGTTTCTTCTTAATGAGTAAAGATAATTTTTTGGTCCCTATATAATACGAAAAACATTTTTACTGCAATAAATGGATGTCGCAGGTAACCAGTGCAAAACGTACAACATGCTGA
Organism: Araneus ventricosus; assembly: GCA_013235015.1. Taxonomy (NCBI): domain Eukaryota; kingdom Metazoa; phylum Arthropoda; class Arachnida; order Araneae; family Araneidae; genus Araneus; species Araneus ventricosus. The sequence goes on along the minus strand of BGPR01008708.1, from coordinate 2,815 downwards.
CCACCTGTAATTAAAAAGAGATGAATACTGCATGCTCGAACCCTTTGTTGCCAAGCTTTGCCACATCACCAACATTTCTTTTATTTCAAGTTCCATAAAAAATTTCTTTACTGCAGACAAGAACTTGAGGACAGTTCTCAAAATCAGGATACTATATCCTATTTTCAAAATACTTTTGTGAAATCTCCATTGTCCACACTCCCGATTTTCACAAAAAAATCTCAACCTTCTCTGTTGCATTATTGTGTTTTCAATTTTTATCTATTCAGTGTCTCACTACTAGCTATATGTGTTTCATATCCTTATCAACATGTTCGACTTGTAACATCTCATATTCCTGAGGATAGTCTACATAAAAGTTGTAAACAATCCAACATCAATACCACATGCACAAAATGAAATTATAGCGAAATTAAAAGAAAATGTACAAAATGTCTCGCTACATTAAATATTAATTATCATACTGCAAAAAATAAGAATTTTCCAGACTGCAAGTTTCCTCAGGATCATAAACAGAAAAGAAATACAGTTATTTAGAATCATCATTAAGATACTTTTCAACATATTCACTAATTGCAATGAGACGCTTGTCACAACATAGAATAAAGGCTTTTATCCTTGTGTCATAGAAGTCTGTTGACTGACAAAGAAATCAGTGTTTGACCCGTGAGTGTCTGGGTATTATGTTTTTCAGCACCCACCTGACAAACCATTTCTGGAACAGGCGAATGCAGATACCGTTTTACACGATTCTTTGCTTCATCAGCTCTAAATGGTCATCATTAACAACAGACAACTACCCACCATACTCTTCACCATGGACATCTTGATGACCTTTGCAAATTTACACATTAACTACTAGTTCATGGAACTTGGCCAATACGCTGCACACAACTAACAAATTTCGATTGGTGCTGCAATCTGCATATTCAAAAACTTCATTACAAAGACATATCCTTGAAGATGACTGGAGAAAAAATAAGAAAAATCTCAGGCATGTGACCTAGTCTTCTGTAACACATGACCTGCCATATGTTGGCAGTATGAGAGACTTTCTTCCTGAACACTCTTAATTAATAAATTGTTTCAGCTCATTGTTAATCTCATATTTGTCTTTAAAGTATGACTATATTTCTTATTCGCAACCTCTTTAAAAATTTTTTAGAAATAAATTTCATATAACTTGATTCAAATGGGCATGAAGCAAAGGATTGCCAGCAAAAAAGTTAATACCCTTAGAAAAACCAAATAAAATGCCAAATACATAAATAGTATAATATTAAGCTTGAAGCTTTTTACAACAGATAAATTTAATAACTAAAAATATGGAATGTAAAAGAATTCCACAACACTTTCAACAAATGATTATTTTACAATACAAGATAATCCTAACGCACTGCAACGAATTTTCCAACGAATCTTCCGAATGAAAATTGGATTCAAAAGAAATGGAACACATAAAATAATATCTTCCCTCGTCGCCTTTATAATCGTAAGATATAAATTAATCATAATAAAATTTTATTTTAATAGTTTACAGATAAAATCACCAATGAACAATATAATATGTAAATAAATTAGTGAAATAATTTCAAGTCTAAAACATACAAGTTGATTTTGAAATCAATGTTACAGTAATTTTACCTCATTACGTGATTCTAAATCGGCACTATCACACGACAATATGGTATAAATCATTAAGCACAGCAGTATACTAATCCGCATATTGGAGCCTATGAAAGTGTATTAAAATTCTACCGAAGCAGACGCAGTTTCAAAATCAGCATAAACAACTAAAAACACGAACTTCGCTCACAGTGCTGTAGTGCATAGTTGATTGACTGATTGGTGTGGAAGCTAACTATCAAGGCTTATGTTTTATATTTATGTTAGACTTCTTCCAAGTGAAACAATCTTTCATTAAAATAATAATAGTAATTATAACAATCTAAGCTCAAATTACATTCCACTATTCTTTACATCATATATTTTAATGGACAAAATTTTCCGCTGATTTACGGACCCTTGTGATTTGCGGGTTTATTCTGGTACCCCCGGTTGGGATGGGAGACGTCACGTTTTCCGCACCTTAACAACGGGAAAAGTGACGTCTCCCAACCCAACCGGGGGTACCAGAATAGACCCGTTGATCACAAGGGTCCGGGAGTACCACTTCCATTTTTGATGATGTCTAAATAAAATTTCATTACTATATTTAAGGCGTTATAGGGAAGATCTATTTTATTCGAATGATATGGCTTGAGAGTACTTCAGTTTTTTTTCTTTAATGCCCAAGAGAGCCCGCTCAACACAAAGGGTTTTAGAGCATAATGAAGCTCTCCGGCGGAGAGAACATCCCAAGCACCTAGGGAAGACCGTAAGACACATCTCCAGTCTCACTTGGAGCAGCATTTCTTAATCCTTTCAAAAACTCGCATAAAATATAGAAAATCAATAATAAATCAGATAATTAAAAAACGAAGGAAATCTCAAATTTGATATTTCTGTTTCATTAGCTTCGAATATTTACTTGCAATACGAGCCTCTTTTTATGCGGGTCTATTCTCGTACTCCGGTTGGGTTGGGAGCGTTTCGCCTTTCGACCGCGGGACGTTAATGGCTTTTTCTCGACCGAAAGAAGGGGTCTGATTCTCGTACCTCGGTCGTTTCGAACATCGCGCTTTACGCTAGGAAGTGACGTATTTCTGCTGCGAGCGCAGCAAATCAAGCGGTCGTCATTGTTTCATGGTTTCAGATTCAGTTCGAGTTTTGAATCGCCAAAGGAACTATGGCGAAGCGTACATTTGCTTCCCAA
>BGPR01008707.1:0-56756 GCA_013235015.1 Araneus ventricosus | reverse complement strand
AATGGGGTACAGTTTTGAGCCCGACAAGAATGAGCACAGTTTTGAATAGCCTTCCTAACAGAGTCTTAGACGGAGGAACAAACAATCCGACGAACAACAAAAACGAGAAAATGTTTCTCCAAAAACAATACAGGCATCATTTTAAAATAAATATATAAAGAACTTACCTATCCTCCACGAACGATCTTAATTTTCTCGAATACCCAGGCGAAAACAGCACTTCAGCAATGCAAGGAGTTCGTGGCTGGCGGGCGGGAACGAAACGTTCGGGAGGAGCTTTTCGAAGGCCTGCAAATTCTCTTCCATTATCGTATGATGCAATAGAATACAAGAAAAGTTTCGCATGAAGATTGATTACTTAATCTCTTTGCGTCTGCAGAATCTAATTGAAAGCAATGCTAAAATGTAATTATGAGACGAGTTTGACATTGGCATTGAAGCAAAATGAAAAACGCATATTCCACCGAGACACAAGGAGGTTATAATGAAGATTCAAGGTTAATTTCATCTCTTGTCTGCAGAGTCTAATTAAAAGCAATACTAAAATGTAAGACATGTTTCAAATTGACATTGAAGCGGAAAATGAAAACGATTGTTTTGTTTCTGTTGTTAAGATTCTATGGCTCACAGCAATATTTCCCACAGCTTCTGGCTTAGAATCTTTTCTAGTTTCAGGTTCGATCCTAGTCGAAAGTTTCAGCCGATTTTTTTTTTTCGAGATTATAGTTTAAAGCAAAATACATAAGAGGAAGCGGAATAGAAATCTGTTTTATTTATTTATTTTATTTATTGAGCGTATATAGCAGTGTTTTCATTGTGTTTCGATTAAAATGGAAGAGGTTTATCAAAGTTGTGGGGCGAAATTATTTACCTCTCCGAGATAGCTTCAGACAACACGTTACTGAACAGAGTATTTTTAGAACTCAAGATCAAACCCCTCTTCCGTGGCGGAATCACTCTTAAAATAGGATATCATTATCGTTCCAGAGACATATTAGTCTTAAAATCCTGACAGAAAAAAGAATTTGTTTGAGCAGGTGTATAAAGTCTGCACAAATATTTCTACTTCTAAAGATGAAGAACGTTACAAAACAAACCTGGTACTACATTTTTTTTTTTTTTGGTGGTTTATCGTTGAATTTATAGTTTTATAATCTATTTGCAAGGCAAAATCAGAGCGAATTGCCCTCACAAAAGTCAATAATCACAAACTCTTTCGTGCATTTCCAAATATATTGGGAGGAGAAAATATTTTTCATATCTGTTTTAAAAATCAACAACGAATTCGATATACGATATTTTTCTCCAACGCAAACCCTGAATCCTATCCCAGAATTCTCGGTGTTAGATTACAAAAAGTGAATTCAGAGAAATGTAGTGATGTGTATTTGAACTGTTTACAAGTATGTTTTATTGACTCAAATTCCCATCTTCAATGATATCACTGGGCGAGTCAAAGCGGAACTCACTTAGTTCAGAAAAAATAATTTCTAGAACAAATGTATGAAACACCGATCAAAAAAAAGTCGTGTAGTGTTAAAATTTTTCAACCATGGTTTCATCGAAAGAAAATATCAAATTCATAGCAAGGATTGCCAACGGAAACGAAAATTTCACTTTTGATTTTGGAATGACCTTATGAACAATTTGACGCTGAAATATCGCAAATTACTTTGATCTCATCATAAAATTTCAGCATAATTTTGATCTACACAAAATCTTTTTTCCCCGCACTAGAGTTGACAAAAATATCAGTTTTGAATGCTCACTATATAATCTTCTTTCAAAAGCAGAGTCAATATTCAAATTGCATGTTTTTGAGAATGGTGTTTCCTGATCGTTCTAAATTCTTCTGGGATCGCCTATAAAAAAGGTCTACAAGTGAAAAAATATCAATTCCTACTTGGGATTGCTTTCAACGACAGATGAAGAGAGGATTGCGACAATCGACGTGTTTCCAGATCAAGAGGAGTTAATTCGTTTGTGCCAGAATAAAAAAAAAATGAATCCGAATCAACGACATGTCACTTTTGTTGATGTTTATCCTCTGCAGGTCCCTTCAACAAAAAAATGCAATATTAAAAAGTGCCCACAACTTAGATTAAAAAACATTGTGCGAAATATGTAAAACAAAATATACATGCAGGCAACGGTCGAAAGCGAAGGTTACATGTTGATTGTCTTATAAGAAGGTCATTCAAACAGTTAGCGCAGAAATATTCCCATCTGAAACGCAGAGTTATTGACAAATCAAACACGTGGGTTTTTACCGCTCGTTCTTCCCATGTTTGAGTCTTGTTGGAGGAGTTCTAGTGGGGAAGCTATGACAGAATTTAAAAGAATGACCTAAGAAAATGGCGTTAGTCCAAAAGAGCCTGTATCAGAATTTATCAACTAAACAAACCAGAAATAAAGTTGAGGATAATATTTCAAATTATTACATGACGAAAAGCCTAGACGATATGAAATGCAACTATATATCTCATTATTCCAATATCAGCGCATTTGATGCAGCCCCTCCACCGACTGAACCTTTTTGAGATTCCAGGAACTCTTGTCAAAGAAGCAGAGGTGGAGCCAAGAAGAAAACCTACACCTCGGTTGTTTCCAGAAAAACATGATTGCAAAATTATTGCATATACCATTCCGAAAACGAGAAAGAAATATATCCTACCCATTTTGGAAAAATCTTAGAATGTCGAATTACACCTTCAATGAATATGAACGAATTGCAAAAATGGAAAACTGAATGGAAGCAATGTATGTGTTATTTAGTTGTTGATGAGAAATGAAAATGAGCAGGCTCAACACCTCAGGGTTTTCATGCACTTTTTTGCTAAGAACTTTGGATCGAACATACCTATAGGGTGGATTAAGCCAATAAAAATGCTGAAAGAGTTGATACTTTCTCACAAGCTGATCCGAAACAAGGATCGAAGCTCACCGAGGACTCTGAATGAATCCTAAGAAGAGTGACGATCGCGGAAAGGATTTACAAACATTCTCAAATCCTGAGACTTCACCAGAACCCAAGAGAAAGAGACCATAAAGAAAACACTCTCCAGTCCGGAGGGTTCATCTCACAAATCCAAGTCAAACAATGGACAGAGAGGCCAAAGAGGTTCATCGAAACTCTGCCTCATCAGCTGGAAAAAAGTGGAAAAATCGAAGAAACTTTCTCGATCCCAAAGAGCTAGTTCGTTTGGCGTGTCAGAGACTCTCAGAAGCAAGTGGTTTAAAAGGAAGATCGCGTTCAAATTCTCAAGAAGATCTATGTCGCTTCATTTCCTGGGGAATTACTAAATTCCAAGACAGGGAAAACGATGCATATGGGTTGAACGAGTTGTAAAGGTGACTTAGTGGATTACAGGAAATTGTCGCGTTTTAACTATGCTATCGATACTATTATAACTATTATAGACGTTATGTCTGATATTAAAGATTTCCGATCAAAGACAAAGGCAAGCTACGATCACTAAAGAGTTTTCCGCAAAGATTTTTAAAGAGGTTCGACCTAAAATATCCAAACAGATAAAGGCAGCGAATATTACACACAGCAAAACTCGTTCTGTGATCTATTTAAGAAACTCATTACCTTATTCACAAAAAAGTTTAGAAGCGAAGTATTGCTATTTTGAAAAGAGCAAAACGCTGCAAAAATAAAATGTATCGCTTTACCATCGCAATTCTATATAGTATTTAGATATTTTAAAACCACTCGTTGATTCATACAAAACCACTCTGTGCATCAAGAACTTATGGATTTGCGCCTGCAACGTCACAGAAGACTGATGTAAGGCCGCTCTTATATAAATCTTTGGGCAACATAAACGAATCAGATTTCGATTTGCGGTTAACGATGTGTGAGGATTTCAAAAAGCTCTACAAGTTTTCAGGAAAGGTTATCTACCTGGTTGGAGAGAAACATTTGTAGTTCCAAGACGATTTTCCAACAAATCGACATATGTGTTACAAGATCTGTCTGGCGAAAGAAATTGCTGGTGCGTTTATGCAAGAGTTACAAAAAATTGATAAGTTCTGACAACAATTTGTGGGCAATTAGAAATTATTCGCACAAAGGCCGAGGTGCTTACGTCAATTGTTGGTGAAGTGGGTCGGTTTTGACGATTCCTTTAACTCCTGGATTAAAGCAGAATGGCTCAGAAAACATGACAGATTTTCATATTCTTTGCCATCCAACTCGCAGTGATGACAATATTCCAGATAACTCCAAATCATTTTCGAACGAATAACGCCAGACCAATACTCTAAATGGCAGGTGGGGTGTTGCTTATCCGAAGTGCATCCTGGGAAGGTACTTTTACAATCCACCCCATTATAACGATTATTCTGTTATAAGGAGAAATGTGATGTTCCAGAGGAAACAATTCTTCACACATTCAACGATCTCCCTCTGAAAATGAAGATCATGAAGGATTTGTTTCGGATTCCAAGTAGAATAATGAAAATATTTTTTACAGATATTCCACGTGGTGTTCACTCCATCAAAAAATAAGAGACAGCTACAAAGTGGAACTGAAACGGGATTTGATTGGAATATCACAGCAGAAAAAGGAAAGCAGCTATTAAAGAGTTTTGGGCTTAGATCCAATAAAATCTTTCGATGTCCCATAAATGGAGGGCTTTACGGTAATTAGAAGATATCATTGCCCTCCCTAACAGAGATTTTCAAAATCCAAGAAATTCAGCTAGGTTGCAAGAAGAACCTATTTTGGATGATACTTCGACAAGTAAAATTAGAAGAAGGGAACTTATTAAAGCAAATTGAATTGAAAACCAACGAGAAGCCGGATCGAATGAAAGTTAAATTTTTCGGAAAGCAATGGACAAATCATAGTGACGTTGCAATCCAATATTAACATTGAATTCAAGAACTTTTTCCCCAGATTAATTGACTGACTCTGGAATATAATCGATGATGCATATGTCATTCTTGGACAACAATCGAAGAAATGCAATTTCCCTATACCGAACCGTTGAATGATCAGAGGCGAATCATTCCGTGTGACAATAAAACGTTCCTCCTACAACTCCGCAAGAAACCAAAACCTGCACATTTCTATTCCGAGTGGAATGTCAGAATGCAAAGACCTATTTAAAAGAATTCGTTATCTCTTTAAGACTGAGCGCAGACTACGAGTAGGATTGTACAGTTCCTCAACACTGTTGTCACGTCACGTTGGAGAGAAACTCAAAGATCTGTTGGGATTCTCGACAAACTCTTTGAATCATGGTGATTATAAATCGAAGAATATATTTTGGGTGCGAGCGGCATCGAAGTTCATGTGTATTGCGATATTGTCTCCCCCTCTCTCGTGGGTGATTCTTGGCATCTATTCTGAAAGAATTCATTCCAGCCAACGAACATAGTGAACAAATAGTTAAAAAGCTTTCGTTCGTTCCGTTGTACTTAGAGTTAAAAACAGTTTGATGTTATCGAAATGTGAAATGCTGAATCAAGTAAGTAATTCCCCATCAAATTCATATCGGGAAAACAATTTGGTTTCTATCCTTTTAAGAAATTATATAAATGACTCACATTCTGTCTGGTTTTCAGAGAGAACAATCATGGCGAAGCGCGGTCATAGATTGCAACCTGAGGCATTGCTGTGCACATTATCAAATCAAATTGAGATACTGCTCATGCCAGCACTCCCGATTCCCATTCAACGAGGGATATGGGTTTTCAGTAGCTTGGTCGTACGTCCCTACCCCTTGATGATGCAAGCAGGAAAAATATTTGGTAAAGCGTTTATTGACTAATCTGTCGCAAATTGTCGAGGATGTTCTCAAGGGAAAATCATTTCGCCATGCGGCGAGTCAAATTCGTCAATCGGACGAGAAATAACGGCAGATATAGCTTCACAAATTAAGAGTGCGGAGGAGGTGATTGAGTAAGGAAAAAATCCAACAATCCCATCAAACGAAGGAACGAAACAGCGGCGAGACAGACGTCTTTTCCGATCTCTAACACTAGAAAATAAGCATGGCATGTTACCGCACAAAAAGCGAGCTCGAGTATTCGGTCCTGAGAAAATTCCAATTAGCAATTGAAAATTCTAGTTTGTGGAGATTCATCCAGTCGCTTCCATTTCCCCAGTAGCAACATCGAAGGTTTCAAATCACAGAGTTTGGGAGATGCCTATTTCGATCTCTCCTCACGTCTTCTAAACATTCAGGCAAAAAATCACCCTGAAGGGATGGAACAGCTTTCACAGTCAACGACAAGTGTATGGATCTATAAAACTATCTTTTGATAAATAGTTCAGGAATGCCACATCTCACTCAATGATCGGTACAAATTTCTCAGAAGTAATTATGCTTATAAAATATATTCAGAGCACTATTTCATTCAAGAATCCTCTCAAAGCAATTTTGTTTGCGGGCATGTTTTATAAAGATACCGCAGGCGAATTTGACAATACCGATGTAACAGCAATACGTAACTGAACGAAGTCGACTTGTCGGGCTCAAAACTGTGCTCATTCTTGTCACCCATATACTACTTTTATCCTTCTTTTTCTCCTGTGAAGTTCACTTAACCTAAATATCCAATTTTCTTCGAATATAAGTCATTCTTCCGTATTATTAAAAATAACAACGATGATTAAAATTAATTCACCAGTTCTCATATAGAAATAAAATAGTAACAGAGCGCAGTTACAAGATTGTATGGATTCTATTAAATATCGTAAAACTGCTCTTTAACGATGAGTAGTTGTTTAACTCTTTAATCCCGAAGCGACTTTTATCTTCTAGCCCCTTTCAAACCGGGAGTTTTGGGGAGCAACCGACATGAATTGGACTCTCCCAACCTGGGTGGTCATTTACCCCACCTACTGCTATCACATTCCCTTAAGTCTGACGGGAATGGGCTGTGGTTGGCAAGGATAATTGTACCCCCTACCGTGCTTATCTCCTAAGCGATCTCAGAACCTCGCCTCCACTCAAAAGAAGCCAACCGCTTCATACCGGCCTTCGTCGCTTTTAAGTGGAAATTTTTAAATCGCCCGGGACGGCCTCGCTGGGTGTGAGTGGGTTAAACATTCATGCATTGTATTTGCACTGAAATGTTGAAAAGAATTTAAAGATAATTCTAAGGAATGTATCTAATTACCTGATTTAGCTGCACTTAGGGTACCGTCTAGGTAGAAATTCCATTTACAGTCAACGCATGAAATTTCGTGATAGATTAATGTAAAGTATACCCAGATAACACTCGATAGATCAAGTGATCGAACTTAAACTTTCGGCTCTCGATATTAAACGGAAAACAAGAGTTTCTGAGAGAAACCCCTTTTCATTGATTTCCACCTTTAAATATTGAACAATTCAATATGCTGTTTTTAGAGTTTATTTAATATTTCGCGATGTTCAGACATGATTCTTCCAGTTCCAGACATTAAACATTCTTTAATTGGCAAAAAGTATCGTGAATTTGAGTGTCGAGAGATTTATAACAAAATGCGCAAGTCTAGAACTCGATTTTAAATGTTTTGATCCTTCGAACAAACTTGAATAAAATTATTTATCAAAATATGTCTCACGAGACAAGGTGTAATCAGTCTATATCGGTGCTCGTGAAACATCCCCAATGCAACATTCCGAATGAATAGAATTTTCTACGGAATCGTTTGCAGGATTTCGAACTAATAAATGAGGAAAACACTGTTGGAACAAAGTTTACTCTTTCATATAACATTATCTAAACGCCCTTATCCTGCGAATTTCGTTTAACGTTAAGAATTTCATTTTAGTTTTACTTAAGTTCAGACTGTTAATATGATATTTTGAATTATTTATTTGCTAGTAATGAAAAAAGCTTTTTCTAACGAAGTGTAGCATCGACAGAAAATGAATTATTCTGAATCTCGAATTCTTTTCATCTATCATATAATACAAGAGGTAACAGGAAATAATCCACGCCGATTTAATATATAATTTTCAAGAACCTATAAGAATACCTTCGTCACTGCGTCAAACTTTTAATATTAGGAATTTGTTTTAAAAAGAACATGCACGCCTGTAACAATTATGTTCTAATAAGTTTGTAATTATTTCATGTCTCTTCAATTCGCAAATAATATTTTCTTTTCCTTGTATTATTTCAGTTATATTAACATATTACTAATATAATAGCCCAGATCTCTCGGTAACACGTTGACGTCACCAACAATAAAACTCGCGCCATAGTACTGCGAGACGTTAAACAGCATTATTTCATTGTTAGAGAACCTAAATTTCAGCAATTTTAAATTTAAAAGTGTAATTGTGGTTCTAATTTCAAACTTAATAGCTCTAAAATAGTGAAATAAAATTTGCTATCTATTGATATAAAATTTATCTCGCTATGATCATTAGTTCCCGAGAAATTTTAAATTATATTAATCCTATATTCCAAATTAATTTCCGTTTTTTAATCGAAAGTAGTAAATTACGTCATTGGTATATCATGCGAGTGATATAGTATGGACACCACGATGCAATATAATAAACGATTGAATTATAATAAAATTGTTAAACAACGAAAAATACTTCACACGAAATGTTGTTTACCAGGAGGTTTTCAGAATAAAGAAATATGAAAATAAAAAAAAAGATTTCCTGTCCTAAAACATATGTTTATTTTATTTGTTTTCAATCAATGTTAAACATTTCTCTCGCATATATATCTATTTAAACACGTCCTCGAATGAAGAGGCAATTTGCAACCGTCATACCGTGACGGTTGATTTTCTAATACATTAGTATCACTGTTTTTCAGACGCATGACTCAAATAGACGAAAAAAATCACTTTTTCTTTATAAAGTTTGAATATATTTAAAAGTGGACAAACATGTGCCTATATTTGAAGAAAAGAAGATGATATCAAAGGACGTGATACCATCTATTTACAAATATTTGAAACAAAGAAACGAAGGCAGCATTCCTCACCTGCGAACTATTAAACATCACAACTAGTAAACACCAATAAAATACGGTTTTGGATTTTCTGACATAAACAAAATTCTCCATTTAAAGAAAAATCTTTATATGTAAGCAATGCTCACAGTAATCCGTCTTAAGCCATTTATATGGGCATAACCGCGTATGACACGAGAACAACTTTCGACGTGAGTGATTCCAGATATTGCTTCCTGGTGTCTGCCCTATTTGCAGCAATAGTATCTCCCCGAATCTAAGCAGCCCTATATCTGTTGACGACATTTCTCCTTTTCCTTCCAGCTTCCTGAATGTTGCTGAAGGCGTGATAAAGTTTGACGACATTTCTGCCGGAAGAATTTAGTCTCTCTAAAACTTGGTTACTGTGGTGTTTCGTTTCTAGGACAGAAGAAAGTGTTATTTGAAGCGACAATTCTCCAGAATTCATCGAGAGAAATTTCTATTTTTGTTACTGCCGTGAATTTTGTGAGTTTATAAAGTCTAAGTAATGCGCATTGAAAAGTCCTTATCTGAAGTTTTAGTTAGTTAGTTAGAAATAAATAACTGCTTCCATGAAAGTTCCAAAAATGATCAATAGATGTCAGCTTTCCTGCACAACTATTTCTTTGAAACTTCTTTATTAAAATATATTTATGAAATATGTATTTTCTTGACATATCAATTCTAAAAATAATACATAATTGCCAATTTTCTTTCGAGTGAAACGTAAAGTTAAGACTTGTGCTCGTAATTTTCAGCAAGTGATTTTTTGAAATGTAATAATTCATAAAATTTTAATGATTTTCTGAATTTCTAGTGTAAACTTTAATCGGATTAAATATGGATTTATTTGATTTCTGCACCAATTTCATGTTGCAGAATAATTACTGCAAATCTATAGTACAATTCTTATAAACTTTTTAAAAAATTTTCCTTTCAGCTCAATTCAAAATTTTTCACATTATTTTCTGTTTGAGAAAGCGATATTTTCTGATGAAAATTCATCTAATTGCTTCTTTTGCTAATATGCAGGGTGTCCACACATATGGTGGTCCAATAGGTAATTTATAAACCATAGACATATTGTTCCAATTGGAAAAGTTATTTAAATGAAGGGAAGAATTATATTTTATGTTTTTTGAGTCTATAAATATATTTCTGAAAAAGTTACGAATTCTAATTTTTTATACTGTTCCCCGGTCATATAAGTCATATTTAGTAAAACATTTTTCACACGCTAATATTTTAAACAAAAGAAAGTTCCACTTTTCTGCAACTGAAACTAAATGAGTTATTGACATTTGAATATCGCTGACTTAGACCACTTTAGACCATTTCAATAACCGGCTCGAAGACGATCCACAATCAGTTAACAACACTTTCTCGACGAGGCCGCTGATTAGTTTAAAATTATGAAATTCAAAGCTCCACAACATGGTCGGTTTTAGTCACAGAAGAGTAGAACTTTTCTTGTTTAAAATGTTAGTGTGTGAAGAATATTTTATTAAATATAACTGATAGGACAGGGAGACCTTATGTAAAATTAGAATTCGCAACTTTTTCAGAAATATATTTAGCGATTCAAAAATCATAAAATATAATTCTTACCTTCATTTAAAGCATTTTTCTAATTGGGAACTATAAGACTATCTCTAACAGTTTGGAAATCAGCGATAAGTGGTTACACCCTGTATAATACGAAATTAGCCCCATGGAATCACCCCTATTATTATTTTCATTTCTTAAGACTTCTCTTTGGTAAATCTTCTGTAATTTCTAAAAATTCGATATAACGAAAGTGCCTTGGAAACGTTTCAGATTGGGAATACGCTATATTTCCCATAATTATAAGCAAAATACATTATAGCAAGAGAGTGACAACGTATCTTTCTGACCAAATATTTACTGAAAATAATTTCTGCAAAACTAATATTTTGAAGCTAGAAGGGGATTTTGCATTCCTTCGAATTCTATAAGCTGCGGCCAACATGTTTACATTTTCTACAACCATATCAAACTTTTACTTTTTGGAAATTCGATGGAAGTTTATGAGATAACAGCGCAGTATTTATCTGTTTAGAATTTTCAAAATGCGTTTGTTAATTCAATGCAATGCAAGCGTGATATTAGCTTAGGAATTTATAAGTAACGAATTTTGAAAACTTCAGATTGAAAATGCGTATAAAATGATCTCATGGGATGCTGCATATTTATAAAGAGTATTCTTAGCTAAGGTAAACTGAAGAGGATGTATAAGAGAAAATGTTGACTCTGCGTGTTAGAGTTTAAGATATAAAATTTTAAAATATGTTTGTATATATAGTCTTATGATTGAATAATGAATTTCAAAATAAATGCAACAAAACATACAAATAAGCATTTCTGGAAACATTGTGGTACTTTTAAAAGCATTCCCCTACGAGGAAAAGTGTTAACAATCAATATGAAATTTTCCAATCAAGTATGAATAAGCCGAAATTCATGCAGAGTAAAACGTTTTAAAATTCAGGTACTGAGCTTATTTAATGAAAAAAGACATGAAAAATTACGTTCCTAAACTTCTTTATTCTTTGAAAAAATTTTAACCCTATTCAGAAATGAAAAGAATATGCATAGCACTCTTTTGAAGGATTCAGTTGAATACCAGAATCTTACATAATAAACTTCTTTCTTAACCTTCACAGGTCAGAACCTAGAGCAAATCAAATAAGTTTTTTCCTTTAAGTATAATAATATATGAAACCAAACTTTGAGAAAAATACGAAAATAAGCGAAACGACAGCTTGAAAAAATAAAATACACTCATATACAAACTTTTCGAAAATAGCTGACGAGTACCAACACAAATTCAGCACCATAACGAAAAGGTAAAACTTCGTTAAAAGTTTGCATGCTCAATAAAATTTATGAAAAAGAACAGAAGTGAAAACTTCTTAAGTATTGAATTTCGTTTTTCCTTCCTCTCGGCTGACTCCAGCCTGAATTTTAATTAGATTTCATGATCATTTTACAACATGAATAGAACAAAATCATTCACTGAATGATACCAAATTTTGAATGACAATTATAAAAACAAATATCATAAATAAGTTTTGCATCCTAAGTGTTCTTATTCTAAAAAATAGAATAAAATATTATTCAACTTTACGAAGTATTAAGAATATATATTTTTAAAGCTTCGTTTGATGAAAAGGCATTAATTCTATCAATATGAATAAACTAGGCTAATATTTTCAGTTATTTCTTCCTTTATTTTGTGATTCCGCATTTTAAACTAATGAGAGAAATAATTCCAAAATGATCTTCTTCCAGCCTTCGATATTAAGAGTTGTTTTTATGGATCTTTATACTAATACGCCTTTATATAAATTTGCATGTGTCAAAAAAACATCGACGAAGATTCTACCGAAAGCGATAGAGAATTTGTCAATAATTTTGATATACTTCACACTCAAGAAAACTTGAATTACGTCTTAGAGAGCATTAGATTGGATTTCAAGAACGCTGAGGACATTTCATTCTATGAATAAATTTGTGATTTCTACATCCTGTTTAAGAAATGATATCGAATTTTCATACAAATTTTGAATTCTGAGTTTTAAGAAAAACATATTTCGCAGATATATACACGTTCAAAACAAACTCGATTTCAAGTTCTGGAGTTTCCATAAGGGATTTAGGATTCTACTTTTGTACTTAGCTTTCTATTAAATTTTAGCGTGTAACAGAAATAAAAAGTTCACAAACTCGAGCCGTCGTGCGTAACCTTTCTTGCCTTTGATAACTTGGTAGAAGCACGATAGCATATCTTTAAAAATATTATTTGCTTTTCTTCCCTTGAATCCTTCTACTTTCACAACTGCCTCCAACAAGCGAACAAATATATAGGGGAAAGAGGGGTAAAACTGTGAATATATAGGGGGAAGTGGGGTAAAACCGGGTACCAAAGACTTGAAGGCCTGTTGGAACTAAACTATTCGACATAGTGCTTGTAAAATTTTATTAAAATATTCATTGTTTATCGGAGTATAATATATCTTTCAAGAAAAATCCTAGTTTTACTACTTTTTTTTACCAATGATATTTTTATAAGAAAATTCAAACTTCCCGGTTTTACCGAGTACACATGTTAACCCCATTGCAAATCAGGAAAACTGAATTTTCTGTGGAAAAGTAGCAGGCATTTTTATTTTGTATGACAATTTAAGAATATTAGTTACAAAATTCACATGTTAAGCAGTTGTCCTCCCCGCTACTGTAACTTCCGTGGGCGTATCTATGGTAGTTTCTGCATTGGATTAACACTTCTGATTTATTTAAATTAGAAAAAAAATCAGTAAAACGTAAACAATCAACGTCTGATAAGTTTTTATCGTCTTCAAGGAGTAGTCATCATTATTAACTATCCCGGTCTTACGCCAGTTGGAGTACCCGGTTTTACCCCGAGTGCAGAGGTTATAATAAACGAAATAGAACCGCGAAAATATTGGGCTAAATATCCATTGTTTGATAAAGTATAAACCCTTAGTAAACGTATAATAACATGTTTTAGATACAGTTTTTATAACTGCAATACTTATTAAATAAGGATAGCTTAAAATCAAGCAAACATCAGCAACATCATGCCACTATGACTGTTCCTTTTTCAAGATTAGTATAATGTAATTCAGGATCTGTAAGCTAGGAAGGAGACCTAATAGGACCAAAATCAAGGGTTCCCGGTTTTCCTCATTACCCAATTTTACCCCACTCTTCCTTAAATGAAAGAACAATACAAGGAGTTAAAAAGTATCATTATTCAGTGGATATGTATCATTAGAAGAAAGGAATGAACCGAAATGATATGGACGTCAAATAGCACTGTTTATATGAATGGAATACAGCTATATTTTGTCATACTAGATGCAGCGGTTTCTTGGTTGTGGTTTAGAATCTGTTAAGAGTCCCAAAAAGCGGTGGAAGATCCAACTAAAGGAAGTTATTTCTTTAGTTATATCAGTTATATTAAGATCTGTTTATTACATCTCTTAAATCAGATATTAATAACTTTTTAAACTCCCAATAGCATGTTTTTAAAAATTTTATTCGCTTATAATTTTTCAATACCTTCTGCTTTCATAACTGACTCCAACAAACGTTCAATTATCTATGTATTAATATGTGAAGAGAGAACTTTGTACCCACTTTTTAAGAAAATTGCGCTCACGGAGGAGTGTGAGATTTGGCATAGTTAAAGTCCATATGGAGAAGGAGTGCAGAAAGATAAAATTTATGTAATGCTGTAAGAACTTATAGGTAATTTTCACCATTTTTTGGCTCTGTGCCGTTTTTCGGAGTTTGCTGATAGTTGGACACGTATGGCTATCCCATTGCACCACATCAATGATGTCGCAGGCTGCACTCGCTGGTTCCTGATTGTTCCTGGGTCTGGCATCCCTTGAGGAGCTTATGCGGAGTGGATGATTTGTAAATGATTTAATCTCCCCTCAGTGAAATCCGCTCCAAGGGAAGTTTATTTAGTTTATTTATAAAAAAATCTTCGGAGTGAAATACAAAATGCAGATGATTTAAACCTGTCAATGTCAAGCACATATTAGTCTGTGGTCAATATGTATCATCGCACAGAGTAGAGATTGTCTCTAAGGAATTTATATATTAATAAAATTTATATATTAAGGAATTTATTATTAAATTAAATAAAATAAAACATTCATTGTTTACGTTCATACTGAAAGTCAAACACATAAAACTCTGTGGCCAACAGTCGGAAAACATTATTTTTTTAACCGACCGTTTTTTCTGTTTGAATAAAAAAAAAACCTCAATAACGTTCAAACTAAAAAATTTAATGAATTAAGGTCGAATTTCGACCGCTGAGCGACCTCTAGTATAAATGAAAGGATAAACAGGCAATAAAGAGGTATCTTTATATAAGTGAAAATGCTTCTCTACGAACAAACTAACGGAACGAAAGTTATTGCAGTCTAATGGCATTATTTATATGACTGGAATATAGCTAATTTTGACATACTAGATGTATTGGATTCTTGGTCATGGTTTAGAATTTTTTAAGGTTCCAAAACGCCGTGGAAGATACGAGTAAAAGAAATTAGTTTTTTACTTATATAAATTATATTAAGAAGTGCAGAATTAGTCATGTCTTTTAAATTGGATATTCGTCCAATTTATATGCATTAAATTTTGAAATTTAACCATTAGTTTCTGAATCTTTCATTGATAAAGAAAAACATATTTCGTTCTTGAATGAGAAAGAAATATTTCTTTTAATTTAAAATATTGGAAAATTTTCATTTTTTTAAGGGCTTAGTTGAGAAGTCATATTTGAATTATTCTTTGATCACATCAGATTAAATAACTTCCATAATTTAGAAAATTCAGTTGATTCTTATATTTAACATCATGTTCAAATATTGTTTTTCTGTTATTAGTAAACGTTCAAATTTAACAATTTTCGGCTTTAAAACTTTATACTAATATCGTATGAAACCTCATGTCATAAAGAAAGGAACCAACTATAAAAATGAAAAGAATATTTTGCTTATGAGTGTTGTGATAGAAAATGAAGGGGAAATGGCTATAACACGAGAGCCGTTGACAACTGGGGTAATTATCTATCAGCAAATAGAGGAAAATCTATTAATAAAATACGATGTGTCAAAGTGCCCTAAAATCTTTATAGTCTCAAATAACTCTTGAAAAGTTTGTCGAGTAAAATTAAGTCACATTTATGGTATATACACAATCAAATATCAGCTGTAATTTGAAAGTGAAAAAATATCGTTGATATCACAAACAACCAAAACATTTGAAGAATTATTTTTACACCATTAACCATTATTCAGTTAAATTTAATGCAAAAAAATTGGGGGAATACCCAATCGAATAAAGATGTTCCGATTTCTGCATTTCTTACTAAGCAAATAAGTTTTTTTAGATAATCTTTCACTATTTTTCGGCATACTTCCTTAACTATTTCTAACCCATAAGTATGTAGAAGGTCAGAATATAACTACATTATAGCAATATAAGCAATGCCCTTAGACATCAATAACCGTGTTTATTTATTCAATATGGAAATATTTTATGCTCATACTTTGGGAAAACACAACTACACTGCATAACGAAGATAAGCTCCCTTGCAAATAGCCTTCGATCCTCCGATTTCACCTGAGCAAACAATTCGCGTCCGAGGAAACAACAGAACGAAGGCTATGCCAACTCCGTAACCGGGCTATTAGCAGAATCGAATGAAGAAATAAAGAAATTGGCTTTGATGGTGGAAATATCTTAGGAGAGAGAAGAATTGGGGGAAATTGTGAAAGGGCAGCTATATACAGCAGCTGAACACAAGGATATGGTTTTATCTGTTAATTAACAGTCTGAGTTTTAAAAAGGATTTAATTCACGAATGTGATAGGCAAATTTGAAACATATTTGTTGGTATAAACATTACAATTTATTAGAAGAATTAGTAATGAATTCAAAATACGCTCTGAAGTATTCAAATTCATATTCGAGACACAAATTGCAATATAATATAGAGCGGAAATTAGTTTTGAGTGTAAGCAGCAGTTCATGGTCAGAATAATTTTGAATGAGTTAATTTACAGAATAAACACAAAATTGAAGCTGGATTCAAAACAGTATTAATTCATTTAATAACTGACATGTGAAACACTTCTAAATGAGGGAAATATACATTAATTTAATGAAAACTATTATACATATATGTGATAAAGGAATAATTAAACTAACATGTTGTGTTCTATTATTTCAATAAGAAAGGAATCAAGAGAATATATTTACAATACATTTAATTAATTTATTTTAATTCGTCTTACTAGTGCTTAGGTAGGAAAGATTTTATTGCTTATATATTATAAAAATCTTGCTATAAATATGAAGTCCATCATTTGGATATAAAATAGTTTTATTACACAAAATGCATAAAATATTTTAAAACATTTATCACATCAACTCATGAAGCATGATATTTTAAATATCCAGCAAAGAAAAATATTTAATAGGTCTGGATTCTGTATCAAAGAGCAGCAGAAAACTGACTAGAATTATTTCACTTTGAAATTAAGAATAAAATCAATTATTACAAATATCATTATTATTAAATTCGAAATGCGATTTAAGCGAAAATAAGTAGGTTATTCGATACCTCCTACCTCAAGTAGAAACGTTTCCTTAACTAATAGTTGTGGAGGTATGATAATCATTAAGAGTTGGTTACTTCCGATATATACTAAAATCACTCGAAATCAGAGCCGTGATAGCGATGGCCATCATTAAATTTTGAACATTAACACAGCAATTCCACTGCAGATCTTCATAAACCTACCCAGTATTTCAGATATGGCCTAGAATAATTGCACATCCACTGGAGAGAGAGTTATTACAAACAGGTGTTTATCGAACCATCTGAGGTAGAGGATAACCTGGACAAACACTGGAGAACCTAATCAGTCGTTCCAATTCGCACTTGAGCGACAGTCCTCCAATTCCTGAACAGGGAATGTAGACTGTATGCAAGATCTCAATTGATCTACAGCGCAAACCTGGACGAATTAAACGTTCAGGAAGCAATGAAGCCATCACGAGGGCCAACATTTACTCTTAGGGATGAAGTCTAGTTAAATGGATTCGTCCGGTGAATGAGCTTATCTTACGAGCTATATATGGATTGGTCTATGATTTAATTCGATTTTAAGGCTTGTCCACATTTAGCGAGAATTACTAAGAGCCCCGAGTTGTGACCGCGTTTCCATTCTCTGATTCTAGTAAATAAGATGGGAGGTCTGTAGACATTGCATAGCAATAAAGGAAATTCATTGGATTTTGATGGTCGTGAACTAATCCTGGTTTATTTTACTATTAAAATACAGCTAAAATGTGCCGGAAAAATTGTTGCTCTAATGTTCCGACATTTTTGCTGCAGATATTAAAACTTATTTAAAGATAAACTCATATATATATATATATATATAAGTTATATAATAATATAATTTAATAGATAAATAAATTTTCATATATATATATATATATATAAATCCCATTCAATGATATCTTATTCATCGCTGAAGGCTTTGTATTAGTTGAGATAAAGGGATATTGACAACAAAAATAATATAGAATGACCTATATATTTTGCAACTTTTCTTATCAGATAATTTGTTGTTGTTAAATTTCGCCGAATTTTAAATTACATTGTCTCAACACGATGAATTCATGGTGATGTGCTGAATATTAAACTTTTTTTCTAAAGAAGATTTAGAAAAATGTAATTCATTTGCCAATAAATTTATATTTTCATTAAATTCATATTTTACAAACTTATCAAAGTACAAAACTGCTATTTTAAATAAATTTACATCTTGTAATAGCTGTTTAACAATCAGGAAATCTATTATTCCGGGCGAACAAGCTGGTCGCTAAGGACGGCTAGTATAAAATATTTCATATTTTTTTCAATTGCCATAGAAATTTAAATGAATGAAAGAAATTAATCTGAATATGGCATATTAATTTCCTTGCCAAGTTTGCAATATTGGGAACTATTCGAGAGCTTGTTTTCATTTTTTTACTTTTCTTCTATTTGAATAATTGCAATCATCGGTAAGATTTCCTTGAAAAATTTTTTTATATGACACTTATTACATTGCCAGTGTATTATATAATGAACGTCATAGGTTCTGGTACTGAAAAAATGAATATTTCTAACATAAAAATGCTACGTAAAAAATTGATATGTCCATTATGTATAAAATATTTTTTTATTACAGAAAATTCATTAAACATTTTTTTATTTACATGAAGATACTATAAAAGTGGAATTATTTTCTCTGGTATGAATATTGTACTCATGCTCAAATAATTATTAGGATTTCTTTGAGTCTTTGAAATTAATCTTTCTGCCTTATAATTACCCTTTATTTAACTCAACTGTACTTTTGTCTCACTTAATTTGTGATGGAGATATTAATTACTAATGACACAAAGAAGAATATGTATGTCCACGATCCGCCAAAAGGGAACATATATATTATTATGCGATACTTTCAAAAAGCGGTAGATACTTTCCCTCTCCTACTACCAGAATCAGAGTTCTGGAACATAGTTTTCAGATTTCATTCATCAGTAAGCTGAAGGATAAAATGGTACTTACGTATTAACGCCACCGAGGCTACAGATTGGCGGTAATGCGCCAATAAAGAACAATCTTGTTTACAAAACCCACCAAATTGGCGCCACTTAAAAACCGCCAAATTGGCGTTAATACGTAAGTACAAAAACCGCCAAATCTGTAGCAGCGGTGGCGTTGGCGGCACTTAAAAACCGCCAAATTGGCGTTAATACGTAAGTACAAAAACCACCAAATTGGCGCCACTTAAAAACCGCCAAATTGGCGTTAATACGTAAGTACACAAACCGCCAAATTTGGTGGCACTTAAAAACCGCTAAATCTGTAGCCTCGGTGGCGTTAATACGTAAGTACCGATAAAATATTTTCCTCATTATTTTTTACTAAATATAAATAGTTTTGAAATTTTTAAGTCAGAAAAATTTCCATATTAATTATTTTAATTTTCTTCTGCAGGTAGACTTAAATTTTTTTATTTCACATCCAAGGAGTCACAACTTAAATTCCCAAAGAAAATTAGTTTAATGAACTAAAAATTTGAAATCTGTTTCAGTAGACACAGGTATATTTACAAATATTCATGTTAAGTAATGCAAATTTTTAGAAGGATTCTAAAAACTGTAAATCAGGCACTGATTCCACATGTATGTAGGGAATTAGATGGGATAAAAAAATTAGATAACCTTCATCTCTTGTATTCTGGTAGACTTCTTAATCATACTCCCCGCTCACAGCTTCCGGAAATATAATAATGGCAGCAGAGACGGAGGAAAAATGTTATGTTGCGTTTCATCCCCTCCACTCCTATTCAATTTGAAATGCTCCGTGGGAACCGTTTTCCAGTGGATTTCCTTATTCCCAAACACAGGACACGTATCAACAATTCTTTCAAGTGCCTCGCTGAGTATTGAGAGGCCATCCATATTTCTAGATTCTTAGCTCTTGACATTTGTGGCGCGTCAGAGATTCCGGTGGTGGAGAAAAAGCAAGAAGACAAGCAGTCAACATGCCGAACGGTGGATTAGGACCTCGTTTCTCTCCGTCAATTAGTGCTTGCTTACTAAAAATTGTAATATTTGAATAAGAAATAATATGCTGTCTAAGTTTAACGGAACGGAATCTTTGTTTTTTTAAATACTAATTCACATGTAAGTGTGATTATTTATTCACTACCTTTTTGTTCAAACATTTAATTATTTTGTTTAAATTATAAAATGAAATTTTCCGAAATAATTAAGATCAAAATAAAATTTATAGAAACTTTCTGCTATTCGTTAACGCTTTTGCAAATAATTTTTATCTACTTAACAGTATTAGAGGTGGGTTTTTTTCACTAATAAATATGTTTCATTCAATTTTAAAAAAATAATTTGCTTTTAAATCTATTGTAATTTTTCTTTTCTGTGGAATATAAAGTTTTGTATCTGGGCAATCAAGAAATATCATTTGCTGAATTAAAGGAACTACCAATATGTATGATGTTTCTTTTCACTTGTACGAACTTTAAACATCAGTTTCGATAGGTATTAAATTTCCTTTGAAGCTATTATCCAAATATTTAAGTAAGGGCCTTACAAATACTGCTACGAGACATTTTGAAAAATATGAAGTGTTATTAAATTTAAAGAAAATATCTAAACCGTAATTACAAATTCAAAAGTTATTTTTGCAATCTTTAATGTCCACCTTTCTCTGTTAAATGAAACTAAAACCAACTCTCTATGTTATTTGGTTACGGATCTATAAGCGTTTAACTTTAAAACAAAATTCGACGTAATTCAACAATTCTGCAGTAATATTTCGCGTGAACCTCAGATCGATGAATAAATCGTCTTAGTCTGCGTACGCGCACTCATCGGTCGCTGTGACGTCATCAAATGTTTTAGTGATTTTCACCAAATTTGAAGCTCGACTATGACTAAACTGTAATTCCAAATTCCAAACTTCTTTTGCAATCTTCAATGTCTACTTTTCTCCGTAAATGAAACTAAAACTAACTCTCTATGTTATTTGGTTGCGGAGCTATAAGCGTTTAACTTTACCACGAAAAGCGTCATATTTTTTTCGTTTCCCGGCACACCATTAGACCAGTATAGAGAGAAGTAAGTTTACTTCAAAATCAAAATTCCCTTCAATTTTCGGATTCTGTTATTCTTTTCCTTAATCACATTTTCACCTCACAGATTCTGGGAATAAAATGTTGCCAGCGGAAACGAAGAAGAAATTTTGCGCTATTTGTCATCTCGTCGACTATTGGGTACTTCTATTCAATTTGTAAGGCGCCTCGGGAAACTATAATGGTGGATTTACTCATTCCTCCACCCAGGACACGTATAAACAATTCGCTCAAGTGCTTGGCTGAAGATTGGGAGGCCATCCGTATTCCTAGATTCTTCGCGTTTGGTATTTTTGACACGTCACCGTTCCGGTGGCGGAGCAAAAATTGGCGAGAAACCGAGACAGCCAATTTTGAATGAGGAATACCCGCGCTACAGGACGACTTAAGGATATAACTTTTCCAAAAAATGTGAGAATTATGTTTTTTCTGATGTTATAAATATTCTGAAAATGATGTTCGGAAAATGTGTGGTTCTTGAAGAAATTTTACATCGAGTAGTATTGTTGCAATCGTACGTCTGAATGTTTGAATTACAACTGTAGAACTGTGAACAGTAGACATTGCATTTTCTCTCACGGGGAGAAAAGATCTACATTTCATCCCTGTCTCTAAAGTTTTGCCTTTTTGTCTTTGAATGCGAATTGCTTCAACAAGTCTCATTTTTATAAGTATTAGCAAAATTGCTATTAAACGTAAATTGTTGTTATCTCTATTTTTGAAGATATTATGAATAGTAATCCGATTCGATGGAGTCGTAAATAAAAAGTTTGACTCATTAAAACAATCAACTTCCTGAAACGGAATCATTAAAACAACCATCTCCTTGAAACGGAATATTAAAAGAATATAAGTCCTTACACATAGTATTTTTAATGATTTCAAGACACGTCCAAGAAAGAAATCAATATTGTTCGAACAACGCGTTTGGTTCTGACTGATTCTGTGAAGATTTATTTGTTTTAAGATGTCAACTTTGTAATGTTCGTTTGATTTTAAACTATCCTTCTTAAAAATCATTACAGTTATAAAAACTCTATTTAGTCTAGCTTATTATACATTTACTAAGGATTTATACCCTATCAAACAATAAGGATTTACTTCAATAATTGCTCGGTTCTATTTCGTTTTTTGTAACCTCTGTACTCGAGGTAAAACCGGGTGCTCCATGTGGCGTAAGGCCGGCATAGACATAATTGATGATTCCTCCGATTAAGACGATAAAAACACTTCAGACGTTGATTGTTTATATTTTAAGCATGTATTTTCCAATTTAAATAAAGAAGAAGGGTTATTCCAATGTAAAAACTGTCTTAGCTGTTCCCACGAAAGCTGCAGTGGCGTGGAGGATGAAGACAACTGCTTTACACGTGAATGTCGAAATTAATATTCTTAAATTGGTATAAAAATAAAAATGATTGGAACCGTTCCACTGAAAATCGAGTTTTCTTAATTTCCAATAACACCAATAAAACACGGTTTGCGATTTTCTGACTTAACCAGAATGCTCCATCTAAAGAAAAGTCTTTGTATGTAAGCTTTGCTCACGGATAATCCCACTTAAGCCCTCTATATGGGCATAACCGCCTATGACACGAGAGCAACTTTCGACGCGAGTGATTCCAGATATTGCTTCCTGGTGTCTGCCCTATTTGCAGCAATAGTATCATCCATCCGACATCTAAGCAGCCAGATAACTGTTGACGTCATTTTCCTTTTTTCCAGCTTCCCGAGTGTTGCGAAAGACATGATAGTTTTCCGACATTTCTGCCCGAAGAATTTAGTCTCTCTATAACTTGGTTAAAGATAAACTTTGGGTTAACTTTTGCTATGGGGTTTCGTTTCTGGAACAGAAGAAACGGTTATTTAAAGCATCAGTTCTTCCGAATGCCTAAATAAAAATTTTGTTTCTTGCTATTGTCATGAATTGTGTGAGTTTACAAAGTCTAAACACCGTGCATTGAAAAGTATTTGTCTGGAATGGTAGTTGGTCAGAAATAAATCACTGAATCTATGAAAGTTATAAGAATGTTAGTATTTTTCTGGAATGATAGTTGGTCAGAAATAAATCACTGAATCTATGAAAGTTATAAGACTGTTAGTATTTGCCTGGAATGGTAGTTGGTCAGAAATAAATCCTTGAATCTATGAAAGTTACAAGAATGTTCAACAGAGTTCAGCTTCCATGCACATCTCTTTGAATATTCTTTATTAACGTATATTTCTGAAATGTAGATGTACTGGAAATATCTTAAGTAAATTCAAATTTTATATCGAGTAAGACGCAAAATTGACATATGTTCTTGTACTTTCACCAAATGCTTTTTTGAGACTTAATGATTTGTATAATTCCAATGCTTTAATGAGTTTGTAATATATAATTTCCGTTGTTTAAAATTTAATCTTCTGAATTCTGCACCTATTTCAAGTTGTAGAAGAATTACTACAAATCTGAGGTTCAATTCTGAAACAATTGCAAATTTTATTTTAAATCAACGAATTGCTGCTACAAAGTTGCATGACAAACATGAGAATAAATTCAAATATCTTTAATTATAAAAAAATATATAATTATTTAATCTTTTAGAGGAAGCCTATTAATTCCCTTCAAATTTATAAAAGCCTCACATAGGCATGTAAGATAAACAATTATACTAGGTTTGTACTAAAGTTTACAAATTACTTCATAGTTTGTTGTTTCGACCGAGAGCTGCTAAGTTGTAAACGAAACTACTTTTGTTTCAATGCAAAGTGAAATGCCAGCACTTCGATCGTGTGTACCATTGGATTTTCTGAAATTCGCCACGCAAAGAAAGCTTAAAATGTCAATTTTTTTCGCATTTCCTCTAATTGAAATTATTAAATTCAAAATAACAATATTATCTTTGGTCAGTATATAGTGTAACTTGGCTAATGCCAGCACCTCGATTGTGTGCACCAGGGCTTTTCTGAAATTCAACATGCTAAGAAAGCTTAAAATGTCAATTTTTTACGCATTTCTTCTAATTGAAATTATTAAATTCAAAAGAACAATATTATCTTTGGTCAGTATATAGTGGAACTTGCTGTCTTGAACTATCAAATTAATAATGATGTTTATATTACCTTCTTTAATTTGAATTTAGTTTTGTGAATTCGAAATAAAAACTAATAATATTAGAACAGCGCTTTCATTTCTGAATTGTTTCTTTACTTAAACACTTCGAACTTTATACCTCAGTGATCATAGAAGAATAATTTAAGACCTTCAATTCACTCGAGGATAGCTGTCCATGGCATTCAAAGCAAGTAAATTAATATATTTGAGGCAAATTTACAGATTTGCCTTTCAGTTAAATTCGGAATTTCTGACATTATGTTTTGGTTAATAAAGCGGAGTTAAAGATGCAAATTTATTTAATTGATTCGTTTCCTAATGCCTAATGATAAATTAACCCTATTGAATCATTCATATTATTTTTATTATTTATTAAGTTTTATCTTGAGCAAATCTACGATATTTTGAAATTATTTGATATAACTTACGGAACGTTTCAGATTTCTAAAGCGCCGTATTTCCCATAATCATAGGCCAAATACACTGTGACAGAGAGTCACAACGTACCTTTCTGAACAAATATTTACCCACTGTGATTTCTGCAAAACTAATATTTTCAAACTAGAAAGGGATTCTGCGTTCCTTCGAAGTCCATAAGCTTCCGCCAACATCTTCACATTTTCTACAACCATATCGAACTTTTACTTTTTGGAAATACGATGGAAACTCATAAGATAACCACGCAGTCTTTATCTGCTTAGAATTTTCAAAATGCGTCTAGTTAATTCAATGCGATACAAGTGTGATGTTAGCTTAGAAATTTATAAGTAACGAATTTTGGAAACTTCAGATTTAGAATGCTTATAACATAATCTAATGGGATGCGGTATGTTTATAAAGCTGATGGATGTTGCAAAGTTGTAGCTGAGGTAAACTAAACATGGTA
The DNA here is from genome assembly GCA_013235015.1 of Araneus ventricosus. Taxonomy (NCBI): domain Eukaryota; kingdom Metazoa; phylum Arthropoda; class Arachnida; order Araneae; family Araneidae; genus Araneus; species Araneus ventricosus. Next base: position 31,542 of record BGPR01008707.1, on the reverse strand, counting down.
TATAACAGAAAATGTTCACCATATGTGCCAGAGAGAGAGAGAGTGAAATATCTTATATGATATTAAAATTTAAATAAGTTAACGCTGTCTTATGATTCAATGACGCATTTTAAATTAAATATTTAATGCAAACAAAACATTCATGTATTTTTAAAAACATAATGGTATTTAAAAAACACATTCCCCGCGTAGGAAAACGTGTTATCAATCAATCTGAAATTTTCCATTGATGTATCAATAAGCCGAAATTCATGCAGACTGAAACCTTGTCAAAATTCATTGACTAGGCTAATTTAATGAGAAAAGACTTGAGAAATTACGATCAAAATATCCTTTAAGCATTCGAAATTTCTTTATGCTATTCAGAAATGAAGCTCCTATGTATCGCATCCTTCTTCAAGATTCGTTTGGATGCTAGACCCTAATCTCATAAACTTCTGCTTAACCCTCTCACATCGAACTAGGCGGTCTCGGAGGGTATAAATATCCCCCCTTAAAAGCATCGAAGATCGTTCTGAGGCAGTTGGCTGTTTTTGCGGGGATTTGAGGTTCTGAGATCGCATTGGAGATAAGCGCGGCAGGGGTCTAATTATTCTTGCCTATAACAGCCAATTTCATGCGCCTTAAGGGCAGGTTATAGCAGGGGTGGGGTGGTGGGTAAATGACCACCCAGGTTGGGAGAATCCAATTCATGTCGCTTTCTTCCAAAATGTCCCGGTTTTAAAGGAGCTAGAAGAAAAAAAGTTGCCTCGGGATTAAAGAGTTAACCATTCCAGGTCAGAACCTACAGCGAATCTTCCTGTTGTTTATTGTGTAAATTTTATGTGATTTACAGATATGAATCTTTTAACATCAGATTGAAGTTAACAAACACATCAAAATATCATCCAAGATTATTCTCTGTTTTATTAATTCTGTATCCTGTATGATATTCTGATATCATACAGGTACCATTACAGGTCAGAACCTAAAGCGAATCTTCCTGTTGTGTATGGTGCAAATTTTATGTAATTTACAGATATCAATCTTTTAACATCAGAGTGAAGTTAACAAACATATCAGAATATCATCCAAGATAATTTTCTGCTTTATTAATTCTGTATCCTGTTTGATTCTCTGATATCATCCAGGTACCATTACGGGTCAGAACCTAAATCGAATCTTCCTGTTGTTTATTGTGCATATTTTATGTGATTTACAGATATGAATCTTTTAACATCAGAGTGAAGTTAACAAACATATCAAATATCATTCAGAAGAGGTATATTATAGTATATTTTCTATAAGAGACTATATTTTTGCTATTTAATTTGATCAATAAAAATCATACTACTTTTTGCACTAAGACTTGCCTATTTCTAATGCAAAATACGGCAAAATTATATCCATGTCTCAGTGAATTACAAGCATGTTGGAAAAGTGATTGTTTCCCCTGAAACGGTGATAATTATCTCAAAAAAATACGTATACCTTTAAAAAAGTATTAAAAAGAAATTGATGGAACATACAGTCCATATACGTTTTTTTTTCGGTGAAATTTAGAAGGATGTGATAGTAACAGACGCCCCACCAATCAACGGTTCAAGTGCCTAAAATTTCATCTATAAATTTTCACGTATATTTAAAATAACACTCACTGCAAGTTAAATCGACACCGAATTAGAGCTTCTCACCGATATCAGATTTGCTGATTTCCTCTCTCAAATTCCGGATTTTCACCGATATCATATTTGCTGATTTCCTCTCTCAAATTCCGGATTTTGCAAATTTCTTCTTTGCCTGCGTGGGCAAAGAAGAAAACACTGTCAAGTCTCTGCAAATATTAGAATTCAAGGAGATTTGGGGATAATCCTCTCAGACTTCAGACACTAAATATTCTGTAATCAGCAATCAATTTCTTGAATCTACATGTTCTCAGAACTCTACACCAAAACTCGAAATTCTGAAAAGCTATTTAAGTATTTCTATCGCTTCTGTGAAACATATTCTAATTATAGTCACATGTGGTTTTATAAGACAGGAGGTAATAAGCACAGATTATTGTTATTCGTAAAATATCCCCTTCGAATCTGGAGTTGTGTACTTAACCATCAAGATATTTCGTTGGTTTTCGAATTTAGAAATTCGAGATGAATGCTTTATCAACACAGTTTGATTTACCAGATGATGACATCTGAGGATCTTTTCGTGAAAATGGCATTTTATTTTCGGAGATTACATTACGAATCTGTTTAAGTTTGGAATGTTAACATATCCTTTCGAATCTATTCAGTTGCCGAAATGGAAAAACCGTTTTCCGAGGAAAAGAAGTATTATCAGAAAATGAATTATTTTTCATGAGTTTGTGGTATTTCTTTTTCCTATAACTTTCGATTAACTTTCAAGGAATAATGTAGACGTTTAGAGACATGGAATTTTAAGAATTTTTCAAATGAATTTGCTTTTCATTTATAGGATAGTACAAATATTCTGTCTTTATTTTTTGTAATTTTTAGCCGATACAGCAGGATTCAAATGTGTAGCATTCAGTTTAATAAGCTATCAATAAAATACAGCCTGAAAATTTTGTAAATAAAACACAACTAACACTTTCGAATCGTGTCCCGTTTATTAAAAACAATTATTTAAATATGAACACTGGACTGATTCCATGCATCAGTCTCAGACATTTGCATAATTTGATGGAAAAATTGTCATCATCAAACTCTTGTTGAAGGGATATTTTGTTAGTAATGCGGCCAAGTTCGCCTTCATATAAATATGTTTAAGAAAAAAGGCCTTTACATTTTCTAAATAAATATTTCGCCGAGAAATATCGCGTACCTATAAGCTTAAACCATCTATCCGCGAAAAAATTCTTTCAAAAATATATATTATATTATTAATATATTATTATTATTATACGTCTATAAGAGAAATATTAACACCAATCTTCAAAAACATTATAAACATAAAATTCGTCAAAAAATATTTAACACCCTTTTATAATATTATGAACTCCGACTCTATGCTCGACACACAGTTTTCATTTTATGATAAACAAAGTACAGTAACGCCTCTCATTAAAATTATTTATCCACTTAGTGATTTCCTATCTATTTTGTTCTCAGCCAATCTATCAATAGCATGCTGGGTGATGTCGAAACTGGTACATACTTACTTTCTACATGAACTAAACAAATATTTTAATCGACAACAGGTTAAAAATCATTCAAAAGTTAACTGAATTTGATAATTTTAGACGTGATTAAAGTTATTAATAACTGTATTTGTTCAGTTCAAATGTAATACATTATTCATAGAGTAATATGCATTTTAATTAGGTCCTATGAGATAGACAATACGTTTTCTTGATCATAAATGTAATTATTGAAAATTTAGTCGGTTGTGATTCTTTTTATTTCTTTGTTTAACATAATATATATAACGGTAAACTTTTAAGTTGTAACTAAATTACTACAAAATTATTTTAATGAAGAATTTCTTTTATCACGTCTTTGTGGATAATTCGTTCATTCGAGCATTATTAAGGTTATGACCATTCTTAATGAAAAAAATTAGGAATTTGGTTGCAGTATAAAATTCCTGTAAGACTCAAAACTAAAGCAGGCCTTCCCAAGAAAAGTATGAGAATCAGACCAGAACAACATTTTTAAACTTATAACAATTTCTAACTAAAAGAATTACATTCTAAAAAAAATACATTTTTAAACCTCTGATACAATCAAATATTCAACTTTCAAGAAAATTATTCCAGCAGAATTCCTTTCAACATATTATATCTACAGACGGATTCATAAATTAATTTTCCATTCAATATTCTATTAATTCTTTGCATACTTTCTCGCTTCAACCGTTGCATTCCAAACACATTCAAAAAGTTTCACATTTCACCTCATACTAATTGCCTCACAAAACTATTCTTCACTGCTTAGAATTTTTTTTCTTTAGATGATATATAATATACACAGAAATTCAATTCGATGTAAATTGTTACGAGAAATTCTCTAAAAATCTCGGAAAGTGCAAAGCATTTATCACTTTATTTAGCACTTCAATTGTGTTTTACTATTTAAACAGAATAAAACTTGAAATTTTGGAGCGTTATACTGAAAGGAATTCTTCATTTTTTTGTTTTGATGTGTGTTATTATGTTTGTTGATAGGAATTTTCCCAATAAAACGAAGATTCGAAACTCTAAAAAATAAAATAAAAGTTCGTAGAATTTGCAATCATATTATGCATAATTATGAAAATTATTTTAAGTTAAACGACTTTTTGTTATGAAATCTAAGCATAAATTAACGAAAATGTAATAAACAATTGAACATCACTTATAACAAATAATTATGATCTGAATTATGTTTCAAACGTTGAGGTTTGTAACAAGCAGTTAAGATACTAAATTTTTGAAGAACTTTATATATTGATGTTCTAACATCATTTAAAAAAATAAGACATTATTCGCTTTTGAATATCCTATTATTATAAAAATTTTCATGCCGACATGTGACGTACGTATGTTTTCTGAGAATGATGTTATTTTCTGCCGGCGTAATTTTCTGAAAAAAAAGTGACACTTTGTCTACAAATGATTTTGATTTTAAAAATAACAATTTGCATGAATAATTTAATTAAATATTTTAAATTTTGCTGAACGTAATAAGTACATAATTTATTTTCGACGAAAAGTTTCTTAATGACTTAGAGTTTTATAATAAATAACTTGCTGATTGAGTCTTTTTAGAAATTTATATTATTCAGTTCTAATATGTGCAATTCCAATGTTCTTCAACTCATTTGAAGTATTTTTTTCTTAAGAGCATGTACGACTCTTAAACCTCGAAAAAATGGGGAAACTGTCAAATGCGATACATTATATCTCTGAAACAATGCAATTCACAAACTCACATTTTTTCCTAGAAAAATATCTGTTCTTTCTCTTATAGTACACATCTTTTCAAACATTGGTATGTATTTCTTTTGAGAGAGTAATAAATATAGGTATAATTTTTAGAGAAAAAGCTATAGTTACCTTCGCGCAAAAATAACGGAAAAATATTTGTCTAAACACAATATTTTGGGTATCGAATTAATCCAAATAGTCTGTTTAAGAAACTGAACCTCAATTTATTAACATGGAAATTTTAATTTCTATTTTATAAGCCAATTTTAAATAAAAATGTTAAAAATTTTCAAAATTCCAAATTTTCTACCCCCCACCTCCCAAAAAAACTTCTTTGGAGGAAATGTGTCCAAAAATGTGGTTCAATCTATAGAAAATAGCACAATACATATTAAATAAAAAAAATTGTGTAAAAATATTCAATAGTTCTTGAGATATCGTGCGCGCAATGTCAAAAAAACACATTTTGAGATATACCGCTTTAAAGTTATGGCCAAATTCAATGTTTGCGTTACATTTTCCTTCATAATTTTCATAATTATGGAAATTTTTTTACGCGGATTGTTTTAAATTGTTCAGAAAGGACAGGACACAAGGATTCTTGTATCATAGAATCGAAAATTTCGAGATTTATCAGTCGTATGTCCCCTAAAATCTATTTTTCTGTATTTCTTTAGGAATCATGAGAGGCCGAGGTGACTCTCGATTTCAGGACAGGAAGGTCAAGGGATCAAGACTGGATACTGTGAGAGATCGAAATGTATAAGAGACTGTACACATTTCTGTAGGGACTGAGATATATACCTGCTGATGTAGTGTGGTTGGAAATTTAAGAGGGTTGTGCTGATTAATTTGCCAACAGTTTAACACAATTTCTCCACCATAACGTAAAGATAAAAGTTGGTTAAAAGTTTGCATATTCAATGAAATTCATGAGAAATACAGAAGTGTAAAATACTTAACTCTTGATTCTACTCTTTCCCATCACTTGGTGGATTCCAATGTAAATTTTAATCAACGTTCAGGATTATTTTACAACATAAATGAAAAAACAAAAGTCACTGATTACTACCGAATTTAGACTGATAATTATTGGCAAAAAATATCACAGATAAGTTTTATACCCTTTATCTCATGCAGAAGATCCCAATATTTAAAAAAAAATGGAATAAAAGATTTTTCAACTTTACTAATTGCTACAAATACACTCATGTCCATAAATTAAGGATAATTCAGAATCACACAGAAATTGAACTTTAAAATAAAAATTTCACCTGTAGAATTATCACACACATCTTGAAGAAGAATATGCAAATTACAGAAAACCACCAGATGGCGCGGATAGTACGTCACAATGACAAGAGTGTAAGAGAGGGGTATATAAGGAATGGTGGCAAAGAAGTAAAATTGTTCACAAGCGCTTTAAAAGACTTTCAGTGCAATAACCACATAGTTATGGCACAAAGGAAGCATTTGGATGATTTTTTACGTGGTAGAATTATCGGACGACTGGAATGTGGACGTACCCAGCTGGAAGTATCCGAGGAACTTGGAATCGCCCAGAGTGTCATCTCCAGGCTTTGGCAACGATTCCAAGATGATGGTAATGTGAGTAGATGTTACAGCACAGGTCGCCCCCGAGTTACAACGCCGAATGAGGACCAGTATTTGGCAGTTACTTCCAAAAGAAACAGACGGAGCACAGCATCAGACCTGTCTCGTCAGCTCTCTTCAGATACCGGTACGACAGTTTCAAGGCAGACCGTGTACAGACGCTTAGGGCACATTGGTCTATATGCTCGTAGGCCTGTCAGATGTGTTCCACTTACCGCAACTCACTGTCGCCTGCGATTAGCCTGGAGTAGAGAGCATGCATTGTGGACACCGCAACAGTGGTCTTGTGTGATGTTTTCCGACGAGTCCAGGTTTAGTTTGCAGTCTGATTATCGCCGGACTTTCATATGGAGAGTGCCAGGTACCCGTTACCACCAAGAGAACACCATTGAACGACACCGTTACGGTGGTGCAGGATGGCTCGTTTGGGGAGGAATTATTCTTGGTTCCAGAACTGACCTGCATGTTCAGAGTGTAACGATGACAGGCCACATCTATCGGGATGTCATTTTGGAACAACATGTACGTTTGTTTCGGGGCGCCATGGGTGCTGAATTTCTGTTTATGGATGACAACGCCCGTCCTCACCGTGCAAACATTGTAGACGAATGCCTTCAATCGGAGGATATCACCCGTATGGATTGGCCAGCATACTCACCGACTTGAATCCAATAGAGCATGTGTGGGATATGCTTGGCCGACGAATTGCAGCCCGTCAACCCCCTCCCACCTGTCTACCGGAACTTCGGAGGGCATTTCATGATGAGTGGTGTAATATTCCCCAAGATCAGATTGATAATTTGATACTCAGCATGCCTAGGCGTTGTAAGGCCTGTATTGCATCGTCCGGGAGACATACTCCGTATTAACCATCATACTAACCATGTTATACTGTTTTTTGTAAATAGGTTCTTTTTTGCAATTTGCTCCAGGGAGTAAAAATCGCAATTTTTATTAATTATGTCAAACATATAGCATCTGTTTTGCTCTTTACCTTTTGTTTAATAAATAGACTTTACAAATAAGTCAAATTTGTTTTGCTTCTGTCTCTTTCTTTGCCTGAACTTCATTATCCTTAATTTATGGACATGAGTGTATGTACAAATATGCATATTTTTAAAGCCTCAGATGATAAAACAAGGCATTAATTCTAATTATCATGATAAAATTAGGTCAAACATTTTCATTTAGTTGTCCTTATATTTTGAGGTTTTTTTAATTCAAAACTAACAATATAAGTAATGGCATAATGCCATTTGGCAGCTTCCCATAATAAGACGAATATGTATAGTTCTTTATTATAAATTTGTCTTCTTCAAAAAGATTCATAAAGTTATTACTCCAAAAATCACTAGGCTTTTGCATCTGTGAATAATTTTGACATATTTCATATTCAAGAAATACTTGAAATATGACTGATATTGACTACCGAATTTAGATTGACAATGATTGGCAAAAAATATCATAGATAAGTTTTATACCCTTTATTTCATGTAGAAGCGCCCACTGTTTTTTTAAATAGAAAATAAGATTATTCAAATTTACGAATTTCTTCAAATATATTAGAATATACATATTTTTAAAGCCTCTATTGATAAAACAAAGCATTAATTATAATTAACATGACAAAATTAGGCCAAACATTTTCAGTTAGTTGTCCTTATATTTTGTGGTTTTGTTTTTAAATTCGAAACTAACAATAGAAGTAATTGCACTATGATCATTTTGCAACTTTCTGTGTTAAAACGAATATATATAGCTCTTTATTATAAATTTGTCCTCAGAAACATTCATCAAGTTGTTGCCCCAAAAGTAATAGGCTTTTGCATTTTTTAATGATTTTGATGCATTTAATTTTCAAAAAATACTTGAAATATGTCTTGGAGAGCATCAAATTCTATTTTAAAATCGTTGAGGACATTTCTTTCCATGAATAAATTTCTGATATCTACATACGATGAAAAGAACGGTAACGAATTGATAAAATTTTGATTTCTGAGTTCCACTGGAAAACTATTTCGCAGATATATATGCTATCAGAAGCAAATTCAATTTCAAATTCCTGCATTTTCACAAAGCATTTTAGACTCTGCTTTTCTACTTAACGTTTTATTACATTTTAGCATGTGACAGAAATAAAAAATTCCGGAATACCAAATTCTATGATGAGCACTCAACCTTTACTGCCTTTGATAATTTGTTAAACCCGCGATAGCATATCTTTTAAAAAATTTATTTCTTTATTTTTCATAAATCCTTCTGCTTTCATAACTATCTACAACAAAGTTCAAGTGTTTTAATGAAAGAACAATAAAGGGAATAAAAAGGTGTCTTTATCTCAGTGGATATGTTTCTTTACGAACGAAACGAAACGAAAAGTTATTGATGTTTAAAGGCATTGTTTATATGGTTGGAATATAGCTATATTTTGGCCTACTATATGCAGTGGTTTCTTTCCTGTGGTTACGAATTTGTTAAAGTTCCGAAAAGGCCCAGAAGATATAAATAAAAGGTTTTTTCATTAAAATAGAAAACGAAGAACTAGATAGATCTGTTAAATTGAATATTCGTCTTAAATAAGTGCACTGAATCTTAAAATTCTGCCATTCCTTCCTGAAACTTTAGTTCAAAAATTAAACGATGTCTCTTATATGGATGTAAAAATACGCTTCTTTTAATATAAAATGTTGAATAATTTCCAATTTTTGTAAGGCTTAATTGAGAATGCATATTTCAATTATCTTAAATTTATCACATCCCATTAAAGAAATGAAATAACTTCCAAACTCTAAAAAATGAAATTGAATCTTATATTAAAACATAATGTTTATATTATGTAGTCCACTTATTAGCAAAGATTAATATATAACAGTTTTAGTCAGTATCAATACCTTGTGAAACCCCATGTCATAAACAAAGGCAAAGACTATAAAAAAAGAATGGAATATTTTGTCTATAATTATTCTGATAGAAATTAAGGGAGGGGTGGGACTGTAATACGAGGATATATTTCACCATATAGAGGAAAATCTAGTAAAGAAATGCTATCTTTCAAAGAGTTCTAAACACTTTTTAACATCACAAATACCCTGAAAACTGTGTTGGGTAAACATGAAATCAAATTTATGACATACATACAATCAAACATTAGGTATTAAATGGAACTGGAGAAATGTCTTTTATAATGCGAGTAAAAACAGACAATACATTTGAAATATTATTGACAAATCATTAACTATTTGTCAACTTAAATTTCAGGCATATAAATAGGACGAATACCAAGACAATAAAATGTACGCCTAGTTCTGCATTTTTTCGTTTCGATAAACAAATAACATCTTTTAGATATACTTTTCTCAATTATTTGAGATATACCTTTAACATTTTTTAAACCACAACCAAGAATCCACAACAGGGGACTAGGCTAGGATATAAATATTCCAGTAATATAAACTATGACCTCTGACATCAATAACCGTGTTTATTTATTCAATACGGAAATATTTCGTGCTCGTACTTGGAGAAAACACATCCGCCTACGTAACGGCGATAAGCTCCCTTGCAAATAGTCTTCGATCCGCCTATTTCTCCTGAGCAAACAATTCGCTTCCGAAAAGACAACAGAACGAAGGTTATGCCAGCTCCACAACCGGATTATTGGCAGATTCGGATGAAGAAATGCAGTAATTGGCTCTGATGGTAAAAATATATTGGGGGAAGAGTTGTAGGAGTTTGTGAAAGGAAGGCTACATACAGCTGCTGAATACAAAAATAAGTTTTTATCTGTTGAGGAAGGAGCCTGAATTTTGATGTAACTTTAATTCGCGAATTTAGCAGTTAGCATTAGTATTAAAATTTATTAGAAGAATTGGTAATGGACTTATTCTGGAGATGGAATATATATATATATATATATATATATATATATATATATATAAAGAGAGAGAGGGAGAGAGGAAAGTATGTGTGTGTTCGGTTTTTTTATTCTTTATGCACGCTCACACCTTTGGACTTAAGACGACAAAGATTAGCACAAGACGGAGCTAACGGTGTGATCATTTTTTAAAAATTCAAATTAGATTTTTATTTAATTAATTAAATATCGAAAATTAATCTATTTTCAGAAGTGCTTCGTCAATAACTTTTGAAATACCTATCGTACGAAAATTATTTTTACACCACCTTAAAGAGTGATACATTATCTTCTTAATTATACCAATTTAATTGCTGTACAATATTTCCTCCAAATTTAATAAGCATCTCAGAATTCATTTTAAACTCACTTCGTAACTATGCTTTCTATTGTTATAAAATCAGATTCAAACCAGTTTATCGAATCCATTAATCATGTGTTTTTACCACTGTTAAAGTTATGATAAGATAATATTGCTTTCTTAGGTCATTGACTTCAAGGAAGACTTCTTACTTCCACAGTTATTCAGTAGCATGCCCTTAATTTCCGTTTTTCATTTCACGGCTTTTCATATGCCCTCAAAGTTCCAATAACGTTAGTTTAGTTAAAACGCGATGTTCTGCTTAGATTTCACAAATTTTTGAATGACCCGAGAAAAAAATCATTGTATGACCCGAGTGCCACTTACCCTCGGTACGCGACTGTCAGAATGTAAAGTTATTAACAATTAACCGAGTCACGTTTCTACCGAAGGGAGAGGGCCTAGGGAGAAAAAGAAGGAATGGTGCGTCTGGACAGGCACACAAACACCAAAAATAAGAGAATGAGGGAACATAAAAAGTATATGATAAAAACATGTTATGAAGTATTTCTGTTGTCTCCGTAGCAATTATGGGGATGGGAAGATGGAATTCCAAGGGTTGTCAGACTCGTGTGAAGTGGTTCAAAGTACGGAGACAAAAAGAAGAGGTCAGTTTAGGTGTTGGCCGAAGGGTCAGAGACACAGCAGCGAGCAAGTGAAACTCAACGAAAGACGTTGCAGTGAAAAATTGTTTAGTTAAATTTAAAGTGTTATAAGTACTTACACTTGAAAATATTTATACCCCGAGCAACGTGAGTTATTTAAGATAGTATAATATATAGCAGGAATTAGTTTTTAATTCCAAGCAGATTTCATTGCCAGAAAAACTCTGAATCAGCTATTCATAAAGAATAAATATAAAAAGTGAAATTGGATTCAAATCATTAAGAATCTATCGAATAATTTACATGTGAATGGCCTTTTCAAAATACTTTCATGAAATCTATTATACATACATGTGATAAAGAAATCTTGTCTTGTTCTATTATTTGAGTGAGAAAATAATTACGAGAATATATTTATAATAAAATTAATTACTTTAATTTAATTCATCTCATTATTGCTTAGGAATGAAAGATTAATTCTTAATATTTCGATACAAATATAAATTCCATCATCTGGATAAAAAAAATTTTATTCCATAAATGCACATAATATTTTAAAATATTTGCCTCATCCTCAGTCAACACATAAGGCACTATATTTTTTTAAATATCATAATATTTAATATGTCTGGATACTGTAATAAGACAAAGCAGAAAACTGATTCAAAATATATCACTTAAAATTGAGAACAAATTCCATTAAAACGAATATCGGTATTAAATTCAAAATGTGAATTCATGAATTCAGCGAAAATAAATTTGATTTATGCCACATCCTGCCTTAAGTACAACGGTTTCCCTTACTAATAGCATAAAAATCTTTAAGCGTTGGTTATTTCCGATGCACTCCATAAGCACTCGAAATCAAGACTGTGTTAGAGATGACCGTCATTGAATTATGAGCTTTAACACCGCGATTCCACTTAGATCTTCATAAACCTAGCTATTGACTCATATAAATCCCGGAATAATTACTCATCGACTGGAGAGATCTATTCGAACCAGGTGCTTATAGAACCATCTGTGGTGCAGGTTAACCCGGATAAGCATCGGAGATCCTAATCAGTCGTTCCAATTCGCACTAGAGTGACTGACATCCAATTCCTGAACAGGAGATTCAGTCTGTATGCAAGATCTCAATTGATCAGCAACGCAAACCTGGGAGAATTAAAGATTCAGGAAGCAATCACGAGAGTCAACATTGACGCTTAGGGATGAAGTCTAATTAAATGGATTGTTCCGGTGCAGGAGCTAATCTTCCGAGCTCCCTCCAGCTTTGTGGATGTTTATGACTTAATTCGATTTTAAGGTTTGCAGCCAGTTAGCCGACATTACTAAAAACCCCGAATTACGACTGCTGCCTATTTGCTAATCCTAGTGGTCAAAATGGTATGTCTTTAATTAAGAAATGGTAACGAGGAGAATTCATATTGTATTTGGATGGTATTGAACTAATCCTAGTGGTTTTATTATTAAATATACAGCCAAAATGTGTTTGAAATATTGTTGCTAAAATTCATTTGCATTTTCCTTTATTAAAATTTATTTAAAGTAAAAATCGTTTTTTTTTTGCCTAAAATTATTTGCAAGTTTCTATTGTAATTTAGTATGTATTGTAATATGAAATAGTTCGTTTGGTTTTAAATTCCAAATAAATATTTTCTGAAATTTGGGGGGAAATTGAAAATTGTTATTTTATTCTCCTTGCATGTTTTAGGATATTGGGAAATTCCACAGCACTTATTTTCAGCTATTTTTATCTTTTATAGCTTTCAATAATTGTGATAAAGGCTAAGTTACCTGCGAAGAAACCCCTTTTTAAAGCGTTTCAAATTATATTTTATGATGTATTTTTTGATAAATATCATAGGTTCTAAGAATGAATAAATTCAAATTTAAATTCGCAAAAATCCGTTTTTGGTTACAGAAAATTCATTGATGTTCTTAATACCGTACAGATGTTATGAAGTCGAATTATTTTCTCTGGTATCAATATGGTACTGATTCAAATTAAAAGGATTTCTCTGATTAATCTGCCTATATTCTAATTAGCATTTATTTAACCCTTAGTTGGAGGGACGCCGCTCGGAGTACGCCAGGTCGTTTTTTTCAACTCTCTGTATCAAATTTCTACCCTTTTATCATAGCTTATTACTTTAATCTGTTTAGGAACCATAAGACAGAAATAGAGAAAAAAAGACAGATAAAATAGGAAAAAATGGTGTATACAGCATACATTGAAGAAAAAAGCATCTCCCACTAAAGGACTCCAAATTTTCGGCGATCATGAATTTGTCACCAGTTATATAAGTGTTTTGGCAGTTTTCATCAAAAGAGTCGAAAAAACCTCTCAATGTAGCTAACTTATTAGTTTTTCATTGTGTGTCCCTCTTCAAGAGGCACAATACATTTCCTTCACATACTTGAGGATGGTGTAGTGGTCCAACTGAACTAATCTGTTAGGCGCATTGTACTCGGAGGATGCTTCTATTAGGTTGGGGAGGAGAGGGTTCAGGAAAGATCAGTCGAAAATTCACAGCAAGAAAAAATTCATTGTCGTACTTCGTACGCCACCCCTCCAACGAAGGGTTAATTTTATATCCCTTTCCTCTCGGATCACTAAATTTATGTGCGCAAACACGTATATCTAACACCACGAACAACGAAAACGAAAAGTTTGTATTATCTTGTGATAAATTGAAAACACGGAAAGTATTTCTCTTTTCTCTCAACAGAATATATGAAATATGAGATTTCATTCATAAGTAATCTGAAGGTTAAAATTTTTCACTAATTTTTCGAGTAATAATAAACATAAAAAAGTTCTTTTCTAAAAAAAAAGCTTTTACAAATGCATTAAAAAAGAAAAAATAATTTTTTCTAAAAAAATCTGGTGGTCAGAACAAAAATCGGAAAAGCGCGAGGCGCAGAGAGGAAAGCTGTAAGCAAATTAGAATTGTAATCAAATTTATAATATATTTTATATAATGAATGTTTAATAGAACCTTATTTAATTACCGAATTTATTGGTAGACCCCGTATAGGAAAGAAATTTCATAATAGATTAATGTAAAGTGTATCCAGATAACAATAAATAGATGAAGTATCCAACTTAAACATTTGGTTCTCGATATTCAAATCACAAGAGTTTGTCAAATCAATTATTTTCAGTGAATTCCTCCTTTGAATATTAAACCGTTCAATATCACAATTTTCAAAAGTGCACTTGATATTTCGCTCCGTTTAGACCTGAATCTCCGAGTTTCGGACATTAAACATTCTTTAATTAGCAAGCAGTATCGTGAATCTGAGTGTCGTGAGATTTATAACAAAATGCGCAAGTCTAGATTTCGAATTTAAACTTTCGGTTCTCGATATTAAACGGAAAACCAAGAATTTATGAGAGAAATCATTTTCATTGATTTCCTCCTTTGAATATTAAACTATCCCATATGCTATTTTCAGAGTTTATTTAATATTCCGTGACGTTTAGATATGATTCTTCCAGTTCCACAAATTTAACATCCTTTAATTATCAAGTAATTTCCTGAATCTGTGGGCCAAGAAATTTATAACATAATGCAAAACTCCAGAACTCGCGTTTAAATGTTTTCACCCTTCCACCAAACCTGAGCAAAATTATTGAAGTGCTCTCCCGAGAGACAAGGTGTAATCAGTCTACATTGCTGTTAATGGAACATCCCTCTTCACAGCTAATGCGACAATCCGAATAAATAGAACGTCTACGGAATCGTCTGCTGGATTTCGAATTATTGGAAGAGACGAAAACTGATTGGACAAAGTTTACTTATTATATCATCTGAGGATTTGAACGTACGAATTTCGTTTGTCGTTCAAAATTTTATAGTAGTTTTACTTAACATTTTGTTAACATCAGAATTGGAATTAATTTATTTGGTAGTGCTAAAAGAAGCTTTTTCTGAGGAAGTGTGGCATTGCAAGAAAATTAATTATTCTGCTTTTATTCCTTGAATTCTTTCCCTCTTATCATATTTCTTTGCATTACAGCTAACGAAGAATGATTAAGAGTTTTGAGATCTACTCAGCTGGTCTTAAAATTCAATTTACTGAAATCGCAAGTACGTATTTTATGTATTGACATATTCTACTCGACAGTTGATTCTTTAAAGATAATGAATTCAACGGCAGAGGCAGGAGACCAATAAGCCGAAGATAATGTGGATTATCAAAAAAACATAATTCATGCCTTTTTATTATGAGTTATAACATTTGCTTGAAAGAAAATGAATTCTTATAATATTTTGTTTTAGTTTTTATCTTTGATGCATTTAATCTATGAATTTTTCAACGACCTTTATTTTCTAGAAGAGAATAATTCAGAAGTGATAAATTTCGCCTTGCATTGCAGAAGATAATATCAATAAATAAATGTGATATATCATGAATTTTAGTTAAAATATTTGGACCAATAAATATATGTCTGTGTAACGAGTAATCCGACTCAGCGCATATTTTGTGTTGCTGTTGTGCTGCTGGATATCTGTATTTAATGTGTTTTTTTTCATTTGCATGTAAAACATTACTTTTGGATAACAAGAATTAGAATGTGTTGCGGATTAAAATGAGTTAAAATTTCTTTCATGTGATTCAACTTTCACCTCTCCGATAAGCCCCATAAATTAACGTTATAAAATAAATGATTTAAACCATGAAGAAATAAATGTTTCCTCTGATATTGAATGAAATTGTTTCTTTTTTTTTATAGATTTTAAATAATAATCTCTTAGGTTTTGCACAATAAAGCTACAACATATCCAGAGAGCAATTTTAGTTTGCAGCAAGCTTACACTGGAAATCTGCAAGCCTGACACGACAAGAGTGCAAGTGTGAAGCGACCTAGCGCTTGGGAAGCGGACGCTCTAACCATTCGGCCAGATAAACTCTGAGAGGAGAAGATAGATTTCGCTCATGCATCGTTCGATTCGATTCGTATACGATTTATTTTAAACTGACTTCTTGATTTCTTTAATTTTTTGAGTTGAGAATATGATTTGATGTCAAAGAGAGAGCGATTTTCGCTAAAAAACTACGATTTACTAGTAGAATAAATTATGAAATTAGAGTTCAAAAGTAATTACTTTTAAAATGTGACAAAATGTAAGTTTTATTATTCATTTCAACAAACATTGACTGTTTTTCAGGTTTTATTTTGTTTATAAAGGTTAAAATTTCAACATTCAGAAAAAGACGATATAGTTTTCTTTAAAGTGAGAGTTCTATATTTAGTAAAAAGATGGAAAATGTTTTAAATTTTTTTTTTCTAAAAAAGTCAGTTTTTACACAAATTATCATTGATTTATTGAATTAATAACAAGAAAGACGGTCTAGGAGATGCCATTAAAAATCGGATGTTTTTTTAAAACAAAGGCAAAGATAATTATCTCTATATTGTGGTATCTTTGCAGGAAGATTGCATTGCAAGGGCGTTGCAAGCGAGGGTGGCGATTCTGCATTGTTAGTTTGCCACAAGTTCGTTTCAAGCTTGACGCGCCAAATTTGCCATGACCAGGCAATATCAAATCAAAACCAAACTTGCTGCAAACTTACGTGCTATCTGGGTAAGTACGTAGAATATTCGACCATATTAAATAATGATAAAAGATTGCATAAAATTGAATAAATTAAAATTCTTACATACATATGCAACTGACGGCAAGAAAAATAACTAGAATATGTTTCGTCTCTTTCATTTAAATTAATAATCACCAAAAACATATAGTTTTACATTAACTTCTTTACATAACCATCAAACCATAATACTCTATTTCCCGCTACTTCTCAGGAAAAGCATCTCTACTGATGGCATTAAAAACAAGTCAGAGATATTCAAGGAAATCTTCTTAGCTAGAAGCACAAGATTTCATCGTTCGTGATGTATTCTCCGAAACATTCAACCCAGGTCGAGTCACTCCATTAAGCAAAATTTCACCACTGAGATCAGAGCCATCTGATTCCACTCCACTCCTAAGAAACTCCGCCATTCGTCTCATTTTTATCCCATTTGGAGAAGCATTATTGCTCGCCCGTGAATAAGTAACAGAAAAATCCATGAGGAGATATGAGGCGGGTGAAATAAATAAATCACAGAAGCGAAAGCAAAAAGAAGTCAAATTACGCCGCTCTATCGGAGATCATTATAAGGAAAAATGATAATATCGCTGAGAAGAAGGAAGAAGTTGGTTTTCTGCCCCTTCGCAAAGAGAATAAAGGTATAACTATGGAGTGACTGGGGGAATATTTTATTTTTTTATTTTAGAAGGGGATTCTTTGATTATCCTTAAATCTGAATATTTCTTATTATTCCCAATATGAAGATGGCGAAGAAGGATGTTCGAAAAAATTGCACCTTGCATTCCGAAATATGTCATTTCTTGAAAATTTCCCAGAAATCATTAAGATCGAGGAATATTTCTTCGCATCTTTATCTTTTGTCTTTCTCTTCGGATATCGATAGACAGATATTTGATAATTAAAGTTAAATATTCGGACAATGTGGAATATAGTGATTCTTATAATTGAATGGGATAATGGAAATATAAATGATTTCATTTTCCATTGAACCATACTTTTACCGCCTTTAATTTTCCAATTTAGTGACCCTTTAAAATGAATGATGAGTTGTTTTTCTATTTCTTATGGTTTTATATTGTTTTTCTTTTAAAAAATTATGCACTTAAAAATTTGTCAGTAAATATACTTATGAGCATTTAAAATGGGATGCTCTTAGGATTAATGCTTTTTATTTATAAGAATTCTTTTTGTGTGCTATCATTTTTAATAATTTTCTAAGTTTTCTTCTTAAAATGTTTGTTATTCTTTGTTGCATATACACATAACCGTAATAGAAACAAAAATACATGTTGTACTTTCAAGAATAACCTTTTTTCTTGTATTTCACGTCATTAATCGAAAATAATAAAAAAAAATTTAAGTGACACACCTGTCAAACTAAAAGAAAAACAAGAACCAAATTAGCAAGGCCTGGGATTGTATGAGAAGAAAACATTCAAAATTTCTTATTTATACGCTAATCTATGTCGTTATGTAAATAATTTGGAGGAGATCGTTAAAATTAATACTTCTCTAGAAGTACTTTTAACATCTTTTGTATTTTGGATGTTATGAAGTCAAAAGTTAAAATTTCAAAGGAATTCTTTTTCGAAATTCTAATCAGAACAAAGCACTTCTCTGCTTGTAAAACGTTGCCAAAATATATTATCAAATTATATCATCACGATTGCAACAAATAATCGGATGCATCGTGGCGTCCAAACTATATCACGCGTATGATATACCACTGACGTAATTTACTACTTTCTATTAAAAAAACGGAAATTAATTTGAAATATATGATTAATAAATTTTAAAATTTCTCGGGAACTACTGATCATAGCGAGATAAATTTCATATCGATCGATAGCAAATTTTATTTCACAATTTTAGAACTAATAAATTTGAAATTAGAACAACAATTACACTTTTAAATTTAAAATGACTGAAATTTGTTTTCTAACAATGAAATAATGCTGTTCAATGTCTCGCAGTGCTATGGCGCGAGTTTTTTTTGATGACGTCAGAGAATTACCCAGAGACAGATCTGGGCACATTACTAATAGCACTAAACTTTCCTTTGAGGTATTGAAAAGTAAACGTAAAAATATTTATGCGGATTTCATTTATCATATATCAAGATTGTAAGGTCCAGTGGAATAAAAAAACAATGCATCGGAGGTTGAGAGCCTTCAGCTCGAGTACTCCGCACAAAAAACACATCGTTGGCGCGCATCATCTGCAAATCAAATTCTCTACTGAGAATATCCACCTCTTTCGCTAGTTCAAAAATCTGCAGAAAATGATGCTCTTTTGAAATAGCATATCAGATACGAAAGGATATTATTAGTGAGTAAAAAGGATCTAGACTGATTACATCCTGCCATGAGCGTGTGTTCTGGAATAATAGCGCCCATGTATTGCTGGATAGATCACAACGCTTCAACTAGAGTTTCATATTTTCTCATTTTGGTAAAAGTTCTCTCGACATATACATTTACAAAACTGTTTGCTAATAATAGAAGATTTGTCTTCGTTTGGAAATGCTCTGGATTATAATAACTTCAATGAAGATGGAATCCATTTCGAATGTCTATGCAACCGCTTCCGAAGGGTGAGATACAAAACTGTTCCGAAATTGAAAGTGGATATCGTTAAAACTTTTTTCCTCTCATTAACTTTCGCTATGTGCTTCATACTGGGTCGTACTTAAAAGGGAATTTTATTTTCATACGGAAGTCGATAATTTATGTTCGATTAACTTAAATGTCTCTAATGTTGTTCGTTTAATCGTTAGATTAATTTCCTATGAAATTTTGGAACTAATTTCGAACAACACTTTCAACACCGCTCGGTGTCTAACAGCTTACTAGCTCACAGAGCGGATAAAACTACAATGAGAGATTCCAAAGACGTTCGCACTCCAAAGGCGATCGCAGTCGATCAACAAACACTCACTTTGTGATCCGAGCACGGTCCTTTTATAGTCTCCCCGACAGGCAGTGACGTCAAATGGAATCATCTGGATAAACCTGGATCTTGGCCCCTATTAGAGATATTAAAAAAACTCCCATACTTTTGAGATCTACATTTTGTCGCCAAAGTCGCCAAAATTGTCGCCAAAGTTGGGGGCAATGGTTCCATTCTTCCGGTATTCCCATACCCTATAGATCTACCCTGTAGAACTCTCTTCCCAAGCATAACACTATCATTGCTGGGAAACGACTTTCCGGGTTCGTAACGATATATTGGCAGTGAAAAGCTCAGCGACGTAGATGGGCCTCGACACATTTTAGCATCCATTGTATTAGACGATCAATGTTGTGTCAGAAACCCGTCTTAGTCAATTTTCGGTCATTTATCATGCCATATTTTCTCAACCTAAGCTTTTTTACATTAAAAGTTCTTAATAGTCATTTATCTCTGATAATGGAATACTAATAATTAGCACTTAGAAATTAAAATGAAAATAATATTTCAATAATATCATACAATCGTTGCAATGCATACTTTATGCAATATTAACAATCAAAAGTTTGAAATATCGCAGAGTGGACCAAGACTTAACTTAGAAGATATGTTTTAGACGATACACTCAAAATCGATTGATATTGACTATCTAGCGTTTTATATACTATATTTATATATACAGACAATTTAAGGCAAAATGTTCTTTTTTCATGAAATCTTCCAAGACATCACGCTCTGATCATCAGAAATTTTGTATTGGAGTGAAATTCGCCGATGATTTTACAGTTTTCCTAAAATTATTCGCTATATCCATCTTCAACTAGATGCAAAAGATCTTACTTCGTGATTTTCTCTGGGAATTTATCACTCCGCTCGATTCCCTCTACTACGAAAAATTTCGGGTATTTCCCTTCACTATTTTCCCTATGAAACACGAGACTTCATTACGAGAAATAAGACAGACATCAGAGCTGTTTGATTCCACCCCACACTCAGGAAAATTCCCCAATAATCCCATTTTTATCAGATTCCGAAAGGAATTCGAGGTGGATTCAGGGACTGGTCCATGAATAAGTGACATGAATGTCTTCGAAAGTGATTACGTCCCAAAAATAAGTAAATGAAATCTGCAGAGCAGCAGAGAAATCAGATTGCAAGCGCCATTGAAGATCATTAGGAGGAAAAAGAGGAATATTGTTGAAATATCAGGTTTTTGATTCACTGGTGAAAGAACAGAGGTACGGCTAATCTGAAATGACAGAGTGGTTGGATTAGAAAGAAAAACGATGAATACGCCTTCATTTTCGGTATTTTTGAATATTTCATATCAGTGAGAATCTGGAGATTGGAAGAAGAAGACGAAAAAAAATCATCCACGAAGTTTCGGAATACTTGATTGTATGTAATACTCCATGTGGAATTCGAAAGTTCGATAAAAATTTCTTCTAGTCATTTTCTTTTATTTTTCCTTGGGATTTGGATGGATGGTTATTAAAGAACAAATTTTGAGAAAAGTAAGTGTGTTTACACGTATTTTTTTGATGGAAATGAATTATGAAATGAAAAAGAACCTATTCCCCACTAAATGATTCTATAACATGCACTGAATCTCCTAATGTTAGCCAGAAATTCAAATATAAATATTTCTCTTAATATAAATATTATATTAGAAATAAATTTTGAATTAATAGCTTTTAATGAAAGCAAATGAGAATAAAAAGATTTTTACTTTATTTATTATTCATTTTAGTTTATAAATAACTCTTTGCTATTAATAAATGTGAAAGCAATACAATTAAATGTTCGTCTTTGCTTTTCATGATGTTGTGATGTATTTATCTCACCCCATTAGTCGAAACTTTTCAGAATATTTTTTGAAACCAAGCTGACGATTTTTAAATGTGTCGGGAATTAAATGAACCATTCTAAGAGTCTGAAGATCACATAAAAATTATGCCCAGATTGCATGTAAAGCTCGATTTATTTTGTAAGGTTTACTGCATAAAATATACATTTGAAATTAATGTTTTGTTCGCATTCTCTGACAATTTTCCGCATTATTAACGATGGTGCAAATTGATTCTTTTCATACTGGCAAAATGCAGATTTTTGTTTAAAACGTTTCCAATAACTGCTCATATCGACAAATATTTCTAAAAATTGAAAAAAATTGATAATTAGGTTTGAAAATGTTCAAAAATATTTTCTTTTTTAAATACATATTTCAATTAATTAAATTTCGTAATTTTCATTTTACTCTGAAGTTTATATTTTAGAACTTGCTGAGTAGTAATTAATTATATTCTGATATAAGTTTTAAATTTATGAACCAAATCAGCTTCATCATGTAGGAAATTCAAGATTGAATTTATCTCAAGTCAGTTTTTATTTCATAAAACATAATTACCATGGAATGCTGTAGATTCAGAATTAAAAATGGATTGTTTAAACGCAAAAAATTTCAAAGTTTTTTACTCTTTTCGTCTATTTTTTTTACTTCATTCTTAACTATATAAGGTAGAGCATCTTATCTGCTAGCACTAATGTATTATTAAAATCTATTTTATCATTATATTTTTTAATATAACCGTCATTTAGTTAGCTGGCATTCAAATTATTTCTTTTATCAATCACTATTGGTCAGAAAAATATGTGTCTCTCTTGAAAAGGAGGTTTATTAAAAATTCCTTTCTTTGAAATAAATGTTATTACCTATGATTAAAAACTTGAATTAAGTCCTACTGATAAAAATTATTTTTTAAATCTATCCTTAATTTGTGATTCAACTTACTTGTACGATGTCGATTCAGATTGTGACAAAAAATTGCCACGGTGCCACAGAGTGGTGTAAAAATCAACCAAGGTCAGAATACGTGTTTCAAAGTCGTAGAGATAAGTAACATATGAGATAAGTAATATTTTTGTTCAATAATTTGGATTCTCTGTTTCAATAAATTTGTTCTCACCTTCTATCTTTCTGGTAAGCCTTCTCTCCATCCAAAGGGCGCAAGCTCCACTTTTCCCTTCTTTTCGGAGGAAAATAGATAGTCAGAACGATAGTTGGAAAACTAATTGGAAATTAATTAAATTATGAGGGAAAAGTTTAAAATGGGAGAACCTCAAATATTTTTTTTATGATTAATTTAGAATTCATTTATTCAGTGGCATATTTAAAAAATGTAGTGTCTATCACAATTTTCGATTGGGAAATTTTTTGAAACTTCTGTTTTCTGTAGAATTAAACAATAATGATAATTACATTGTAATTTTGTTTTATATCCTAAGTAAAATAAAGCTGCAATATCAGAGAATATGGTGCAAAATATGTATTTAGAGAAATACAAATATTATGAAATTGCAGTTAAATCTTCAAAAAAATCAACAGATATTAGTCAAGTTTAATGATTTTGTGAAAATCTGTAAATAACTGCAAATTGAATTGAAGACAAAATGCAAAATCTTAAAAAATCTACAGGATATTTAAAGAAAAGAATAAAAATAATTTTTTTGCAGATTTTATGCAGATTGGATTGAAGAATAAATGCAGATTTTTGGTGTCTTACAAAATCTGCAGAATATTTAGAGAAAAATATAATAAGAAAATTTTTTGCAGATTTTCTGCATTTTAAATTAAAGAAAAATGCATTTAATATAAAATGTTAAATAATTTCTAATTTTTGTAAGGCTTGATTGAGAATGTATTTTTAACTGTTTTAAATTTATCACACTCCATTAAAGAAATGAAATAACTTCCAAACTCTAGAAAATGAAGTTGAATCTTATATTAAAACGTAATGTTCATATTATGTAGTCCACTTATTAGTAAATATTAATATCTGAGAGTTTTCGTCAATACCAATACCTTGTGAAACCTCCATGTCATAAACAAAGGCAAAGACTATAAAAAAAGAATGGAATATTTTGTCTATGATTGTACTGACAGAAATTAAGGGAGGGGTTGGCCTATAATACGAGATTATACCTCAGCATAAGGAAGAAAATCTAGTAAAGAAATGCTATCTTTCAAAAAGTTCTAAATACTATTTAACATCACAAATACTCTAAAAACTGTGTAGGGTAAAATAAAATCAAATTTATGATATACATACAATAAAATATTAGATATTATATGGAACTGGAAAAATGTCATTTTAATGCGATTAAAAACAACTAATACATTTAAAATATTGTTGGCAAATTGTTAACTATATGTCAACTTAAATTTAGCGCATATAAATAAGACGAATAACAAGACAATAAAATGTATGCCTAGTTCTGCATTTTTTCGTTTCGATAAATAAATAACATCTTTTAGATATACTTTTCACAATTATTTGCGAAATACCTTCAACATTTTTTAAACAACAATCAAGAATCCCCAATAGCGGACTAGGCTAGGATATAACTATATTCCAGTAATATGTTTATTTATTCAATACGGGGGGAAGTATTTTATGCTCGTACTTGGAGAAAACACATCAGCCTACGTAACGGCGATAAGTTCCCTTGCAAATAGTCTTCGATCCGCCGATTTCTCCTGAGCAAACAATTCGCATCCAAAAAGACAACAGAACGAAGGTTATGCCAGCTCCATAACCGGATTATTGGCAGAAGCAGATGAAGAAATGCAGTAATTGGCTCTGATGGTAAAAATATATTGGGCGAAGAGTTGTAGGAGTTTGTGAAAGGAAGGCTACAGACAGCTGCTGAATACAAAAATAAGTTTTTATCTGTTGATGAAGGAGCCTCAATTTTGGTATAGATTTAATTCGCGAATTTAGAAGTTGGCATTGGCATTAAAATTTATTTGAAGAAATGGTATTGACTTCAAACTGTGTTCTGAAGAATGGAGATTCAAATACGAGACATAAATGCAAATCTATGCACATATGAAAGAGGAAAGTATGTTTGTGTGCGTTCGTTTTCTGGTTCTTTATGCACGCCCACACCTTTGGACTCAAGGCGACAAAACTTGGTACCGTGATGGATCAGCACAACACCGAGCTAACGCTGTGATCATTTTTTAAAAATTCAAATTATATTTTTATTTAATTAATTAAATATCGAAAATTAAGCTATTTTCAGAAGTTTTTCGTCAATGACTTTTGAAATACCTATCGTAGGAAAATTACTTTTACACCACCTTAAAGAGCAAAAAATTTTCTTCTTAACAGCTTAAATTAACAGCCCGAGAATACTCGTGCATCGAATTATCGAAATTTTAGTCTTATAAACTAAAATTGAATCATTAATTAGCTTTATAAATTGACACAAAAAACATGTAGGATCCATAAACATCTTAAGTATCCTATGCCTTCTTACATGAATGAAAACGACAGCCCCTTTCCAAAACAGGAGGTCATCTTATTAGACAGCAAAGAAAACTATTCAGTTAAGTGGTTAATTATACCAGTTTAATTGTTGTACAATGTTTCCTCCAAATTTAATAAACATCTCAGAATTCATTTTAAACTTCCTTTGTAATAATGCTTTCTATTGTTATAAAATCAAATTCAAACCTATTTATCTAATCCTTTATTCACGTGTTTTTACCACTGTTAAAGTTATGATAAGAAAATATTGCTTTCTTGGGTCATTGACTCCAAGTTACACTTCTTGCTTCCGCTGTTATTTAGTATGTAGTAGTCTGATGTCTTCGTAGCAATGATGGAGATGGGGAGATGGAATTCCAAGGGTTGTCAGACTCGTGTGAAGTGTTTCAAGGTACGGAGACAAAAAGAAGAGGTCAGTTTAAGTGCCGTCCGAAGGGTCAGAGACACAGAAGAGAGCAAATGAAACTCAACGAAAGTGGTTGCAGTGAAAAATTGTTTGATTAAGTTTAAAGTATTATAAGTACTTATTCTTTTAAATATTTATACCTCGAACAACGCGTGTTATTTAAGATAATATAATATATAGCAGAATTTTTTAAAATTCTTAGTAGATTTCATTGCCAGAAAAACTCTGAATCAGGTAGTTATAAAGAATTAATATAAAAAGTGAAATTGGATTCAAATCATTAAGAATCTTTGGAATAATTCACATGTGAATGGCCTTTTCAAAATACTTTCATGAAATCTATTATACATACATGTGATAAAGAAATAATTAAACTTTCGTCCTGTTCTATTATTTGTGTAAAAAATAATCAGAAGAATATCTTTATACTATAATTAATTACTTTAATTTAATTCATCTCATTATTGCTTAGGAATGAAAGATTAATTGTTAATATTTCGATACAAATATAAATTCCATCATCCGGATAAAAAAAAATTTATACCATAAATGCACATAATATTTTAAAATATTTGCCCCATCCTCAGTCAACTCATAAGGCACTATATTTTTTAAATATCATAATATTTAATATGTCTGGGTACTGTAATAAGAAAAAGCAAAAAACTAATTGTAAATATATCATTTAAAATTGATATCAAAATCCATTAAAACAAATATCGGTATTAAATTCAAAATGTGAATTCAGTGAAAATCAATAGGATATGTGACATATCCTGCATTAAATACAACGTTTTCCCTTAGTAATAGTATAAAATTCTTTAAGCGTTGGTTACTTCCGATGAATACCATAAGCACTCGAAATCAAGACTGTTTTAGAGATGACCGTCATTGAATTATGAGCTTTAACACCGCGAATCCACTGCAGATCTTCATAAACCTAGTTAATATCTCATATAAATCCTGAAATAATTACTCATCGACTAGAGAGAGCTATTCGAACCAGGTGCTTATAGAACCATCTTTGGTGCAGGTTAACCAGGATAAACATCGGAGATACTAATCAGTCTTTCCAATTCGCATTAGAGTGACTGACATCCAATTCCTGAACAGGAGATTCAGTCTGTATGCAAGATGGCAATTGATCAGCAGCGCAAACCTGGGTGAATTAAAGACTGGGTGAATTAAAGGAAGCAATCACGAGAGTCAACATTGACGCTTAGGGATGAAGTCTAATTAAATGGATTGTCCCGGTGCAGAAGCTAATCTTCAGGGCTCCCTCCAGCTATATGGATGTTTATGACTTAATTCGATTTTAAGGTTTGCAACCAGTTAGCCGACATTACTAAAAACCCCGAATTACGACTGCTCCCTATTTGCTAATCCTAGTGGTCAAGATGGTATGTCTTTAATTATGAAATGGTAACGAGGAGAATTCATATTGTATTTCGATGGTATTGAACTAATCCTTGTGGTTTTATTATTAAATATACAGCCTAAATGTGTTTGAAATATTGTTGCTAAAATTCATTTGCATTTTACTTTCTTAAAATTTATTTAAAGTAAAATTTGGTTTTTTTTTTGGCCTAAAATTATTTGCAAATTTCTATTGTAATTTAGTATGTATTGTAATATGAAATAGTTCGTTTGGTTTTAAATTCCAAATAAATATTTTCTGAAATTTGGGGGGAAATTGAAAATTTTTATTTTATTCTCCTTGCATGTTTTAGGATATTGGAAAATTCCACAGCACTTATTTTCAACTATTTTGATCTTTTATAGCTTTCAATAATCGTGATAAAGGCTAAGTTATCTGTGAAGAAACCCCTTTTTAAAGCGTTTGATATTATATTTTTTGATGTATTGTTTGATAAATATCATAGTTCTCGAATGAATAAATTCAAATTTTCATTCGCAAAAATCCGTTTTTGGTTACAGAAAATTCATTGGTGTTCTTAATGCCGTACAGATGCTATAAAGTCGAATTATTTTCTCTGGTATGAATATGGTACTGATTCAAATTATAAGGATTTCTCTGATTAATCTGCCTATATTCTAATAAGCATTTATTTAACCCTTAGTTGGAGGGCCTGGCGTACAATTTTGGAGAGGCGGCGCTCGCAGCACGTCAGATCGTTTTTCAACTGTCTGTATCAAATTTCTACCCTTTTTTCATAGCTTATTACTTTAATCTGTTTAGGAACCATAATAGAGAGAAATAGAAAAAAATGACAGATAAATAGAAAAAATGGTGCATACAATATACATTGAATCAACAAGCATCTCCCACTATGGATCGTGAATTTGTCACCAGTTGTACAATTGTTTTGGCAGTTTTCATTAAAAGAGTCGAAAAAACCTCTCACTGTAGCTGACTTATTAGTTTTTCAATGTGTGTGCCTCTTCAAGAGGCACAATACATTTCCTTCACATACTTGAGGATGGTGTAGTGGTCCAACTGAACTAATCTGTTAGGCGCATTGTACTCGTAGGATGCCCCTATTAGGTTGGGGAGGAGAAGGTTGAGGAAAGATAAGTCGAAAATTCACAACAAGAAAAAATTCATTGGCGTTTTTCGGACGCCTCGAACTAAGGGTTAATTTTATTTCCCTTTCCTCTCGGATCACTAAATTTATGTGCGGAAACACGTATATCTAACACCACGGTTAACAAAACGAATCGTTTGTATTATCTTGCGAGAAATTGAAAATACGGAAAGTATTTATCTTTTCTCCCAACAGAATCTAAGATAAGAAAAATGAGATTTCCTCCATAAGTAATCTGATGGTTAAAATTTTTCGCTAATTTTTTGAATAATAATAAACTTAAAAAAGCTTTTACCAATGCATTAAAAAAAGAAATAATAATTTTTTCTAAAAAAATCTGGTGGTCAAAACAAAAATCGGAAAAGCGCGAAGCACAGGTAGAGAAGCTGTAACAAATTAGAATTTGTAATTACATTTATAATGTATTTTATATGATGAATATTTAATAGAACCTTATTTAATTAAAGCATTTATAGGTAGACCCCGTCTAGGAAAGAAATTTCATAATAGATTAATGTAAAATGTATCCAGATAACAATAAATAGATGAAGTATCGAACTTCAACCTTTGTTTCTCGATATTAAAAGTACAAGAGTTTGTCAAATAAATTCTATTCATTGAATTCCTCCTTTGAATACTAAACCGTTCAATATCGCAATTTTCTAAAGTTCTCTTCATATTTCGCTCCGTTTAGACTTGATTCTCCTAGTTTTGGACATTAAACTTCCTTTAATTATCAAGTAATTTCCTGAATCTGAGAGCCAAGAGATTTATAACAAAATGCCAAACTCCAGAACTCGCGTTTAAATGTTTTGACCCATCCACCAAACCTGAGCGAAATTATTGAAGTGCTCTTCCGAGAGACAAGGTGTAATCAGTCTACATTGCTGCTAGTGGAACATCCCCCTTCTGCGGATCGTCTGCTGGATTTCGAATTAATGAAAGAGACGAACACTGATTGTACAAAGTTTACTTATTATATCATCTGAGGACTTGAACGTACGAATTTCGTTCGTCGTTCAAAATTTTATAGTAGTTTTACTTAACATTTTGTTAACAGCAGAATTGGAATTAATTTATTTGTTAGTGCTAAAAGAAGATTTTTCTGAGGAAGTGTGGCATTGCAAGAAAATTAATTATTCTGCTTTTATTCCTTGAATTCTTTCCCTTTTATCATATTTTTTTGCATCAAAGCTAACAAAGAATGATTAAGAGTTTGGAAATTTTGAGATCTACTCAGCTGGTTTTACAATTCCATTTAATGAAATCGCAAATACGTATTATATGTATTGATTTATTCTACTCGACAGTTGACTCTTTAAAGATAATGAATTCAATGGCAGAGGCAGGAGACCAATCAGCCGAAGATAATGTGGATTATCAAAAAAACATAATTCATGCCTTTTTATTACACGTTACATCATTTGCTTGAAAGAAAATGAATTCTTATACATATTTTGTTTTAATCTTTATCTTTGATGCATTTAATCTATGAATTTTTCAACGACCTATATTTTCTAGAAGAGAATAATTCAGAAGTGATAAATTTCGCCTTGCATTGAAGAGTATCCGCTAATATCACTCAATAAATGTGATACATCATGAATTTTAGTTAAAATATTTTGTCCAATAAATATATGTCTGTGCATGGGGCAATCCGACTGTGTATGGGCGCATATTTTGAGTTGCTGTTATTCTTTTGTGTTGAAGATTGAATATCTGTATTTAATGTGTTTTAAGGTTATTTTCATTTATTTGCATGTAAAACATTACTTTTGGATAAGAAGAATTAGAATGTGTTGCGGTTGTAGATGAGTTAAAATTTCTTTCATGTGATTCAACTTTCACCACTCCGATAAGCGCGTTAGAAAATAATAATTTAAACCATGAAAAAATAAATGTTTTCTCTGATATTAAACGAAATTGTTTCTTTTTCCTTAGACTTTAAATAATAATTTCTTAGGTTTTGCACAATAAAGCTACAGCATATCCAGATAGCAATTTTAGTTTGCATTAAACTTGCAGCAAGCTTGCACTGCAAATCTGTAAGCTTGACACGACAAGAGTGCAAGTGTGAAACAAGCGACCTAGCGCTTGGGAAGCGGGCGCTCTAACCATTCGGCCAGATAAACTCTGAGAGGAGAAGACAGATTTCGCAAATGCAACGTTCGATTCTATTCGTATACGATTTATTTTAAACTGTTTTCTTGATTTCATTAATTTTTTGAGTTCAGAATATGACTTGAAGACAAAGAGAGAGCGATTTTCGATAATAACTACGTTTTGCTAGTAGAATAAATTATGAAATTTGAGTTGAAAAGTAATTACTTTTAAAATGGGACAAAATGTAAGTTTTATTATTTATTTCATCAAACATTGACTGCTTTTTCAGGCTTAATTTTGTTTATAAACATTAAAATTTCAACATAAAGAAAAAGGCGATATAGTTTTCTTTAAAGTGCGTGTTCTATATTTAGTAAAAAGATGGAAAATGTTTCAAATTTTTTTTTATAAAAAAGTTAGTTTTTTCACAAATTATCATTGATTTATTGAATTAATAAAACGAAGGACGGTCTAGGAGATCCTATTAAAATTCGGATGAATTTTTAAAACAGAGACAAATATAATTGTCTCTTTATTGTGCTATCTTTGCAGGAAGCTTGTTCTGCAAACTTACAGCAAGCTTGCATTGCAAGGGCGTTGCAAGCGAGAGTGGCTATTCTGCATTGTTAGTTTGCCACAAGTTCGCTTCAAGCTTGACGCGCCAAATTTGCCATGACCAGGTAATATCAAGTAAAAACCAATCTTGCTGCAAACTTACGTGCTATCTGTGTAAGTAGGTAGAGTATTCGACCATATTAAATCATGATAAAAGATTACATAAAAGTGAATAAATTAAAATTCTTCATACATATCTAATTGACAGCAAGAAAATAACTATATTGTGTTTCGTTTCTTTCATTTAAATTAATTACCACCAAAAATATACATTCTTACATTAGCTTCTTTACTTAACCATCAAACCATAATACTCTATTTTCCGTTACTTCTCAGGGAAAGCATCTCTACTGATGGCATTAAAAACATGTCAGAAATATTCAAGGAAATCTTCTTAGATAAAAGCACAAGATTTCATCGTTCGTGAAGTATTCCTCGAAACATTCGACCCAGGTCGAGTCACTCCATTAAGCAAAATTTCACCACTGTGATAAGAGCCATCTGATTCCACTCCGCTCCCAAAAAACTCCACCATTCGTCTCATTTTTATCCCATTTGGAGAAGCATTATTGCTCGCC
>BGPR01008706.1:3308-61940 GCA_013235015.1 Araneus ventricosus | reverse complement strand
AATGGAAAAAGATAACACTACAGCTTATGAGGTTGCTGACGCTCACAAAGCTCTCAAAAGAAACCTAACAGAAAGAAAAGCTTCAAACTTTATCCCTATGGGCGCAAAGAACATCTACAGGAATCTAGATGAGCAAATCCGCAACAATGTGAAAGAAGAATTTGATGGCTTTTATGAAAGATGCATTGCATACTTGGACCTCTGGGGAATAGTTTTGGAAACGCTGAACAGTTTTCATGGGTCAATCTGACCAAAGCAATTGCTCTTGATTGGGAAAACGCCGAAACTTCTGCTGAAATTATTAATAGCAGTCTTCTTGATGTACCCGATATGAAAATAATGATGAGCTGTTTGACGAAATTGTGCTTGCTAAGGAGTATTTGCAATGAAATTGGGAACAGTGGAAGCAAGAAGAGACTATCAGAGATGTGATTATTTCAAGTGAAGAAAAATGGCTCAGGCTGTTTGGTTAATTCAAGGAGAATCACATAGTAGCCCCCAATCTGATCAAGATTGTTGAGTATGCCTTCTGCTTACCTGGGACGTCAGAACTAGTTGAGAGAGTATTTTCTTTGATGAACAACGCATGGACTGATGATAGGGGTTTGATGGAGGAATCTACGGTTAAAGGCTTGATGACATGTAAAATTAATATCCGATTAGCTTGTGAAGATTTTTACATCAAGATTAAAAACAAAAAAGACTTTCTAAAAAAGTCCTAGCCAATGAAAAGTACATGTAAATATTGTTCAAATTTTTATTCCTCAATCAAAGTGTTTCTTCTAATATTAACATATAAGAAATAAAATGTTTAAATTTATATGCTTGTGTCATTTATTATTACCACTGGTTTAGGTTCCTAATCAGTAACCATTTATTCATAGCATTGAGAATAAACTACCCTCTAAAACACTCTAAAAACCCGCCAAGGGTTTGTACCCTTGAATACCCGCGACGCTGGGGGGCATTCCGGTGTCCCGGTTGAACATTTCAGAAATCTGGCAAGCCTAGTTATAGGAGATGCATGGTACAGACCCAGTTGGTGGGTTGCAACCTCCATGCATTCTTGCCTACGATTCGGCTACGAATGTTCTCGTCGCCTCTTTATAAACTGTTAAATTCCAAAACTGCATTTTTGTGCTTCGCGTATGAGCAGTGTACAGTGAAGCCCTGGTCGGTTTTTCGAGATTTTTCCACATCTATCATTGTCGTCACTTTATGTGGTGTTTCTCGACCCCACTGTACATGGTGTTGTAATCCTAAATTTTATTTTTGGGTTTGACGAATGCATCATATGCAATGAGGCTGTCCACACTGACCAAACCTACTCGGATGACCTCCAGTACGTATGTGGTATTGCTCATTTTGCAGTCCAATGAGAATACCGTTCTGGATGTCGTTTCGCGCATGACTCCCTGATGGTAATTTTGACGAAGATCATAGTCGGCGTTCCCCCGTCACATGATGGTTATAGGCGATGCATAGTGCAGACTTAGTTGGTGGGCATGCATCCTGACCTGTGATTCAGTTACGAATCTTCTCTTTACAACTTTAAAATGTGTTAATCCTTTATAAGGCCATTTTTTCTAGTTAGTGGTATTATAAAATAACTGGTATTGAGAATAATTTAAGAAAAGAAATTCATTTAGATCATTGGATGTTAGTAATTAATATAATTAACAAAAAAATAACTATTTACCAAGTCGAGAACTTCGGTATGGTTTGAGATAAGAAATTGGAACATCCTGGTTTTTGTTTCATCGAAAAATTTGGCGAGAACTTGTGCCAACCTTAAACGCATTCAAAAATTGATAAATTTGGTGTGAAGTATATTCTTATGGCCTTGGAAAGGGTTAAAATCGCAAACTGTATATTTGGGATTCGAGTATGGGTCGTATACAGCGAGACTGTCTACGCCTCAATTCGGCCCAAGTCAAATTCGGAAGATCTCTATCCCATCGGTTGTGTAGATAATCTCGCAATCTAATGCGTTAATTCTGTGCTGAAGATCCCTTGTTTTGAGGCTCCTTGATTCAGTTTTCGTTTAAGGTTTTGGTCCGTGTTGGAGCATTACACGTAGAGTTCTTCGTGATAACATCCAGGGTATTGCCACATAGATTATCTAGATGACATTATAGTAGTAGGACGAACATTTGAAGAACATCTAAATAACCTTCGTAAAGTATTCCAGAGACTACAAAAAGCCAACCTTAAGTTAAACCCTAAGAAATGCAGGTTCTTTCAAAAGGAGGTTGCTTACCTCGGTCACGTTATTTCCGAAGAAGGAGTTAAAACCGATCCAGAAAAAATTAATGCAGTAGTTGATTGGCCTCGTCCAGACAAAATACATGACCTCCGAAGTTTCCTTGGCCTGTGCACCTATTATCGCCGTTTTGTGAAAAATTTCTCTACAATAGCAAGACCTCTACATAAATAAACTGAAGCTAAATCAAACTTTAATTGGACAGATGAATGTGAGAAATCTTTCAATAGTCTAAAGCAGGCTTTGACTATTGCTCTGCTCTGCTCTGCTCCTATTTTGACCCACCCCCGGATTGACAAAGATTTCATTTTGGACACGGATGCTAGTAATGAAGGAATAGGAGCTGTGCTGTCCCAGAATATTGGAAATGAAGAACGTGTCATCGCTTACTTCAGCAAGAGTTTGGGTAAGCCAGAAAGAAATTATTGTGTCACATGTAAAGAATTATTGGTCATCGTTAAATCTATAGAGCATTTCCATCACTACCTCTATGGACGGAAATTTCTTCTGCGAACCGATCATACCTCCTTAAGATGGCTTTTGAATTTTAAGGAACCTGAAGTCCAGATAGCTCGCTGGATCCAAAGACTTCAGAAGTATGATTTCGAAATCCAGCATCGAAAAGGGACCTCTCACGGAAATGCAGATGCCCTCTCCCGAAGACCATGTAAAGAAAGCTGCAAACAGTGCACGAATGCCGAGAAAAAGTTCGGAATGGAGACAGACATTTCCGTGAAAGTTTTAACGACAACTGTAGATCCCTGGTCTTCATGTGAGATCCAAAAGGCGCAGCTAGAAGATCCTGCTATTAAACCATTTCTAGAGAAGAAACTAAATTCGTCAGATCGACCATCTTGGCAAGAAATCGCTCCGGAGAGTCCAGCAACAAAACGATACTGGGCTCTTTGGGACTCCTTACACCTTAAGGATGGTGTTTTATATCGTAAGTGGGAGACTGACGATGGGAGCTCTTGCAGCTGGCAACTAATTCTCCCGAAAAGCAGGATTCAAGAAGTTCTGCGAGAGATTCATGACAGCGCAAGTGGAGGGCATTTTGGAGTCATGAAAGCTTTAAGTAAAACACGAGAGCGATTTTATTGGGATCGACTTCGTGCCGACGTTGAAAAATGGTGTAGAGAATGCCACGCTTGCGGAGCCCGAAAAGGATCTAAAACAAGGACTAAAGGTCGCTTGCAGCGCTATAATGTGGGCGCACCATTCGAAAGAATGGCTTTGGATATCCTAGGACCTTTTCCAGTAACAACAAAAGGTAATCGATACGTCCTAGTATTAATGGACTATTTTACCAAGTGGCCTGAGGCAATTCCATTCCAGACCAGGAAGCCTCGACTGTAGCTGAAGAACTCGTACGAAGCTGGATTTCAGGTTATGGCGTGCCTATGATATTGCATTCGGATCAAGGTACGAATTTTAATTCTGCCCTCTTTACTGAGCTTTGCAAGCTTTTGGGAATTCTGAAGACCCGAACGACCGTGTTACATCCCGAGTCCGATGGCATGGTCGAGAGATTTAATCGAACGATTTTAAATCATCTGTCTTTATTTGTTTCGATGAACCAGACAGATTGGGATACGCATTTGCCACTCTTCCTCTTGGCCTATAGGAGTGCGGAACATGAAGTGACCGTATTGACTCCAGCGGAAATGCTGCTTGGCCGAACGCTACGATTTCCCTGCGATATTCCCTTTGGACGACCGAGTGAAACGCCTTCCTCGCCGAATGAATACATGAAAAATTTGGAGACACGGTTGGAAAGCGTACATGCGTTTGCCAGAGAGCGAATTAAACTGGCCAGCGAACGAATGAAAACTCGTTATGACTCCAGAGCAACAGACCACCATTTTAAGGAGGAAGATTTAGTCTGGATGTATAACCCGAAGCACCAGAGAGGCCCGAGTCCCAAGCTACAACAGAACTGGGAAGGACCGTATACTGTTGTCAAGAAACTGAACGATGTTGTCTACAAGGTACAGAGGTCGCCCAACGCCAAGCCAAAAGTCATCCATATAAATCGGTTAGCTCCATACAGAACTACTGATCATAGTTCTATGTAATGAGACTGCCGGGACGTGCAGTCTTTGAAGAGGGGAGCAATGTTACAAAGCTATTAAGTCGTTTCCCTGAGATGCTAGACTTGGCGGCAAAGTTGGCGACAAAGGGAATTTTCTAGAAGAACCTCAAACTTTCCACCTATTTCTATTGGTTTCATGAACTTTCTGGAGATTACGCCACTTCCTACATAATGAAGTCACTTCCTGTTGAAAAGTATAAAGGCAAGCTCTCAAGCCAAGAACAGTCAGTTGGAATTTGACCTGCAAGCAAGCGAGTTAACAAGAAACCTTTTGAGCGTTGTATTGAGATTTATTGGTAGTCTCTGTTGTGAATTTCTACTAGTGCTGTGTTAATACTTGTGCTACGTTTCTCTGCTTGGGAATATTTGTAAAATAAAGAGCTTTATTTTTTTAAATCCTGCTTATTGGATTGCATTCACGTACACCCACAAAGCAATTTCGTTACAATATGTTCCTATAGCCCGGAAACTTCGTTCCGTACACAAACACGCTCGACTCTATTTTGTTCATTCCGATTGGATCGTCTTGGGAAAGATTCCTCAACAGTTTCAGTTGTTCATCAGTTCTCTTTTTTGACGATTTTGATTTATAATTGAAACTGTCCGACTTAAACTCATTTTGAAAAATTTCATTGTCTCGGATCAAATCAAACTAAACTTGCCGAATCGAATGTAAACAAAACAAACTTGCGAGCTGTTGCCAAACGGTGATTAAGAAATTCGACCCTTTTTTTTGTCGATACGTAAGAGAATTAGTGACGTATTTTCCCAACATGTATTTCTTCAAAACCACGTGACGTCATAATCCCTTCGTTTTCAACGCTTCGACAGATCATTCTTTTAAATTTGTTTTATACTTTTTGGTAGTCGGGCATATGGCTGACATCTTTAGTTACAGAAGACTGGAAAAAATGACATACATCTTCAAGGAGCTATTTACATAATGTGGCATCAAAGTTTAAACCTGAAGTGGAAGAATTAATCTCTCTCTTTTTTTTTTTCCTTTTTATCCGATTCATTTTGGATATATTTAAATACCACATTGTCGTATTGTTACATTTGAAATTGTTTAAAATTGTGCATTCGGTTTTCATTCTTTAACATTTTACCTGGTTTATAGGAATCAATCTTTTTAATCCTAAAATTTTTTTTCGAAAATATCGGTTTATTTGGTGCTGTAACTTCAATTTAAAATCATTTCGTTGAATGGCTTTAATTCAAAGTATCTAATGTCACCAATTAACTATTTTAAACAGGATCCAAAGATTTTAATGCGTCAGGTTTTCTGAATTATAACTCCATTAGCGAGCGAACCAGCTGGTTGTTGACGTGAAAGTTGGTCGGTTACAGTGATAGTCGGTTGAACTTTCTTGTGTGACAAAATACCGTCAGATTTGAATCGCTAATAAATACGAGACTAATAATGCGAAAAGAATGGTTGACCCCACAACGGAGAGATCATATCTGTAAGAGTTTGTCGCATAGTATTTGTTTTGCCTGTGACGTCGTCGTTCCAGTGTAGGCGCATGCGCGTGATTGTTATTTATAACCTTACATAAAACTAATTCATGAGTGTAGCGTGGAAACCCGTTTAGCTAGGAGGTCGACTCTGGTATCATTTTAAAGAGCTTGAGGAGTATTACCAGGACCCAAAGTGAGACAATAAAAATATTTATAAGAATATAAGTAAAAATCGGTAATAAATTGAAAATTGCAAACTCCGCAAGTTTTTTTATTACAACATGCAGTTTTCTTTCTAATTGTACGAAACTTACAGAATACTTGACAAAGCGTAAAAGAAACATTGTAATAAAATTTGAATTCAAAAATTTGAATATTATGGGAAATATGAGCATTTGTAGTAAATAATGTTTTACTGAGCATATGCGAAATGTAGTTCTATAAACTGTCAACAGATGACGCCATCAAAAGCTACTCTAAATAAAACATAAGAAATGCGCAGTTCGGGTCCGCGCCGCAGCTTTTTCTTGAAAACGTCGGGATAAAATCATAAAACAAGTATTTCGTATTAATATGTAATTTAATTATCATCTCATTAATACAATATTTACACAGAGTAGTATAATGGTTACAGAACAGATAAATCACAAGTTTATCAAATGTAGCAAGGGTCTGTGGTAGCTTGTGATTTATCTATTCTGTAACCATTATACTACTCTGTGTAAATATTGTATTAAAGAGATTGATAATTAAATTACATATTAATACGAAACACTTGTTTTATGATTTTATCCAGACGTTTTCACGAAAAATCTACGGCGCGAACAGCGCCCTTATGTTTTTTTACTCGGTTTGAATTCTAACAGCATCGTTTGCAGCAAAGTTCATAATTTCATTGTCACTTTTTTTTAAAAAAACGTATCTTCAATTAATATCATTGTCGCAGAAAAAAAGAAGCGGACAAAATCAATAATATATATTTTTTAATATTTATTTTGCTTTCAAAAATTTATTTTATGTCATTATGGGCTTTAAAAAAATTTGTTGAAATTCATGATATCACAGCAACGCCGTTGGGGGGTACTGCTAGTAACCTATATTTTTCAAAAACACATCTCAAAATTATTACTTAAAAAATATGGAAGAATAACAAAAATTATGAATAACAAAATGTAGAATCATGGAAAATTTTTGGTTTAATAAATAAAAAAAAATTCAATTTTATTTTAACACTAGCTGTTACCCGCGACTTCGTGCGCGAAGAATTTCAATTATTCTTTTTCTTAATTCATGAATGTAAATGCTTTGTTGCATTTTGAAAGGGGAAAGTAAAAGTTCTGACGGTTGATAATATTTAATTGGACGGCTGACAGGAGTGTACTGTACATGCATGCTGATATAGTTGTGTAAATTGTTTATCTACGCTAATACACTTTTGTATACCACGTTATTTGTACGGATGTAGAGGTTGTGTGGGCTGGACACACGTGAACACGCCACATACGAAAAATAAGGTTTTTCCAAATGTACGCCTGCCACTTTCAGTGTCTGGCCCTGAGCCTGGCAAATGATATTTTTAAAGGGATTTGTTACCTTTTGAACTGAGATGATAAATCCTTCGGTATTATCGGAAGGCGTGGAATTAAAACACTCTCTCTCTCTTCTCCCTATATCAGTCATAACAGTAGATTTTATGACGTTTGGATATAGGTGTGTAATTTGTAACCGTGTGCCATTGCGCAGTCTCGGTATATCAAAATTACGTATTAGTAGTACTGGCACACCTGCATTCAATCTCGGCTTGTCGGAAGGTGCACCTGACAATTCTAAGATGTTGAAGAGCTCTACAGAATATGATGTTCCTCGTTAATGTCCATTACCGTATCCACAGATGGATATTTTGTAACAGGGGTGGCGCCAGAGGGGGGAACCGGGAGCCAGGGCCCCCGTCGGGGTTGCTGTGCCCCCTGTGGGGGTAAAATTTTGTATCCCTTGTCGGGGAAATTTTTGTACGGGTATTCAACTGTAGTTGATAAACAATAATCTGGCGAAAATTTGAGACCAATTTCATTACACTCGCCCCCCCCCGTCGGGCAAACTCTAACGCCATTCCTGTTCTGTAATATCTCACTGCGAAAATTAAACAAAACATTGAGAGAATAATTCAAAAACGTCATTGGATCACTGTGTAACCGTATTTAAAGCTGTAAATGCTACCACAACAGGAAACCGGAAGTGTAAAGTCTCCTTTGTTGTTTATGGTCAAAGAAAGCAGTATTTTCTTATATTAACTTTAACACTGGCAAAAGCCAGCGCGCGAAACAGTAATTTGGCTTCAATTTATTTCTATAAGAATAAAAAATATAGTTAGAAATTACGTTACAAAATATTTTTAAACCTTAATAACAATCAGAGAAAGCATTTCATCGCAATGGAATTAATAGCATTAAAAAGATCATTTTCTGGTCTTTAAAATGGCATAAAAATAATTCTTGTCTAATAAATATTTCAGAAGTTATTGGCAAAAAACATCTAAGAATTAGGCTTAAAAGCTGCTACTTTTCATTATTTAATTAAATATCTTAAGAACTAATTAACTCTGAAAGTTGAAAATAGCACCTTTGACCTAGAAATATGCTCTAGAATGTCATTTGTAAATTTCATGTCGCTACCGTTCACCGTTTAGGAGGAGTTCTTGTGACCGGTCGACCGACAGACAGACAAATACATGTAATTAATGCCTTATTTTATAGATATTTATAAAGATAAGCAAAATTGTCAGAAATAAAGGTAAATTAGTTCAAAGTCTAACCGTTTCCTAGCAGCGAAGTAGGTATAAATTTGCGTTATTTCAAAATCGTCTGCAAGTTAGTAAAGCTATTAAACTTTAAAAAATTAATAACAATTGAAGGAAAAATGTCACAGAAATAAAATTTATATCACTGAAAAGGTAAATTTTTTGACTTTAAGATGGTATAAAAATAATTTTTATCGGACAATTTGTTCCGAAGTTACAGCGGAAAAAAGGATTACGTGACAGTTGATTTTAAAAATTATTTATTCCACATGTTTTCGCATTCCTGAAGGATCACGTGACAGTTGATTGAAAAACAAAATAATCTTCATCGCGAAGTCAATGGGCTTTCTTTGTTAATTATTTAATTGTTGTCTGTAGTAAAAAATAATTAATTTAACGTGATTTCACCTAGCCTATGTCCGTTCTTGGGTTTCAAGCTACAACTCTGCCAATTTTCATCCAAATCGGTTTGGTAGTTTGGTCGTGAAAGCTTAACAAACAGACAGATAGACAGACAGACACACTTTCGCATTTATTATATTACTAGCTGTTACCCGCGACTTCGTGCGCGTAGAATTTGAATTATTCCTTTTTTAATTCACGAATGTAAATGTTTTGTTGCATTTTGAAAGGGGAAAGTAAAAGTTCTGACGGTTGATAATACTTAATTGGACAGCTGACAGGAGTGTACTGTACATGTACGCTGATATAGGTATGTAAATTGTTTATCTATGCTAATATACTTTTGTATACCACGTCATTTGCACGGATGTAGAGGTTGTGTGAGCTATACACACGTGAACAGGCCACATATAGTTGCCCATGTGAAAAATATGGTTTTTTCAAATGTACGCCTGCCACTTTCAGTGTCTGGCCCTGAGCCTCGCAAATGATATTTTTAAAGGGATTTGCTACCTTTTGAACTGAGATGATAAATCCTTCGGTGTTATCGGAAGGCGTGGAATTAAAACACTCTCTTTTCTCCCTACATCAGTCACAACAGTAGCTTTCACGACGTTTGTACCTAGGTGTGTAATTTGTAACCGTGTGCCATTGCGCAGTCTCTGTATATCGAGGTTACGTATTAGTAGTACTGACACTCCAACTTTCAATCTCGGCTTGTCGGAAGGTGCCCTTGTCAATTCTAAGATCTTGAAGAGCTCTACAGAATATGATGTTCCTTGTTAATGCCCATTACCAAATCTACAGAAGGATATTCTGTAATATCTCACTGTGAAAATTAACAAAACGTCGAGAGAATAATTCACTAACTTCATTGGATCACTGCGTAACCGTATTAAAAGCTGTAAATGCTACCACAACAGGAAACCGGAAGTGTAAATTCTTCTTTGTTGCTTATGGTCAAAGAAAGCAATATTTTCTTATATTAACTTTAACACTGGCAAAAGCC
Organism: Araneus ventricosus; assembly: GCA_013235015.1. Classification (NCBI taxonomy): domain Eukaryota; kingdom Metazoa; phylum Arthropoda; class Arachnida; order Araneae; family Araneidae; genus Araneus; species Araneus ventricosus. The sequence continues at coordinate 51,916 of BGPR01008706.1, read as the reverse complement.
CGCACGTGAAACAGTAATTTAGCTTGAATTTATTTCTATAAGAATAAAAAGACTTGTTAGAAATTACGTTAAAAAATATTTTTAAACCTTTATAGCAATCAGAGAAAACATTTCATCGCAATGGAATTAATGGCATTAAAAAAATCATTTTCTGGTCTTTAAAATGGCATAAATATAATTGTTGTCTAATAAATATGTCAGAAGTTATTGCTGAAAAACGTCTAAGCATTAGGCTTAAAAGCGGCTAATGTTCGTTATTTAATTAAATATCTTAAGAACTAATTAACTCTAAAAGTTGAAAATAGCACCTTGTGTGTAAATTTCATTTCGCTAACGTTCACCGTTTAGGAGGAGTTCTTGTGACCGACCAATCTACCGACAGACAGACAGATACATGTGATTTCTGCCTTATTTTATAGATATTTATAAACATAAGCAAAATTTTCAGAAATAAAGATAAATTAGTTCAAAGTCTAACTGTTTCCTAGCAGCGGAGTAGGTATAAATTTGCGTTATTTCAAAATCGTCTGCACATAAAATATTATTAAACTTTAAAAAATGAATAAAAATTGAAGCAAAAATGTCAGAGAAATAAAATTAATATCATTGAAAAGGTAAAATTTTTATCTTTAAGATGGTATAAAAATAATGTGTATCGGACAATTTGTTCCGAAGTTACAGCGGAAAAAAGGATTACGTGATAGTTGATTTTAAAAATCATTTATTCCACATGTTTTCGCATTCCTGAAGGATCACGTGACAGTTGACTGAAAAATAAAATAATCTTCATCGAGAATCGCTGAGTCAATGGGCTTTGCTAATTATTTAATTGTTGTCTGTAGTCAAAAATAATTAATTTAACGTGATTTCACCTAGCCTATGTCCGTTCTTGGGTTTCAAGCTACAACTCTGCCAATTTTCATCCAAATCGGTTTTGTAGTTTGGTCGTGAAAGCTTAACAAACAGACAGACACACTTTCGCATTTATTATATTACTAGCTGTTACCCGCGACTTCGTACGCGAAGAATTTGAATTAATCTTTTTTTTAATTCACGAATGTAAATGTTTTTTTGCATTTTGAAAGGGGAAAGGAAAAAGTTCTGACGGTTGATAATACTTAATTCGACGGCTGACAGGAGTGTACTGTACATGTATGCTGATATAGTTATGTAAATTGTTTATCTATTCTAATATACTTTTGTATATCACATTATTTACACGGATGTAGAGGTTGTGTGGGCTGGACACACGTGAACACGCCATGTATAGTTGCCCATGCGAAAAATATGGTTTTTCATATGTACATCTGCCACTTTCAGTATCTGGCCCTGAGCCTGGTAAATGACATTTTGAAAGGGATTTGTTGCCTTCTGAACTGAGATGATAAATCCTTCGGCATTATCGGAAGGCGTGGAATTAAAATACTCTCTCTTCTCCCTATATCAGTCATAACAATAGCTTTCATAACGTTTGGACCTTGGTGTGTAATTTGTGACCGTGTGCCATTGCGCAGTCTCGGTATATCGAGGTTGCGTATTAGTAGTACTGGCACAGCGGCATTCAATCTCGGCTTGTCGGAAGGTGCCCTGACAATTCTAAGATGTTGAAGAGCTCTACAGTATATGATGTTCCTTGTTAATGCCCATTACCGTATCTACATATGGATGTTTTGTAATACCTCAATGTGAAATTTAAACAAAACATCAAGAGAATAATTCCCTAACGTCATTGGATCACTGTGTAACCGCATTAAAGGCTGCAAATGCAAGGACAACAGGAAACCGGAAGTGTAAAGTCTCCTTTGTTGTTAATGGTCAAAGAAAGCAATATTTTCTTATATTAACTTTAACACTGGCAGAAGCCCGCGCGCGAAAGAGTAATTTCGCTTGAATTTATTTCTATAAGAATAAAAAGACTTGTTAGAAATTACGTTACAAAAATATTTTTAAACCTTAATAACAATCAGAGAAAACATTTCATCGCAATGTAATTAATAGCATTAAAAAGATCATTTTCTGGTCTTTAAAATGGCATAAAAATAATTGTTGTCTAATAAAGATTTCGGAAGTTATTGGCAAAAAACGTCTAAGCAATAGGCTTAAAAGCGGCTAATGTTCGTTATTTAATTAAATATCTTAAGAACTAATTAACTCTGAAATTTGAAAATAGCACCTTGTGTGTAAATTTCATGTCGCTACCGTTCACCGTTTAGGATGAGTTCTTGTGACCGACCAATCGACCGGCAGACAGACAGATACATGTAATTTCTGCCTTGTTTTATAGATATTTATAAACATAAGCAAAACTTTCAGAAACAAAGATAAATTAGTTCAAAGTCTAACCGTTTCCTAGCAGCGAAGTAGGTATAAATTTGCGTTATTTCAAAATCGTCTGCACGTAAAATTTAAAAAATTAATAAAAATTGAATGAAAAATGTCACAGAAATAAAATTAATATCATTGAAAAGGTAAAATTTTTATCTTTAAGATGGTATAAAAATTATTTGTATCGGATAATTTGTTCCGAAGTTACAGCGGAAAAAAGGATTACGTGATAGTTGATTTAAAAAATAATTTATTTCACATGTTTTCGCATTCCTGAAGGATCACGTGACAGTTGAGTGAAAAATAAAAATCTTCATCGCGAATCGCGGAGTCAATGGGCTTTCTTTGTTAACTATTTTTAATCTGTAGTCAAAAATAATTAATTTAACGTGATTTCACCTAGCCTATGTCCGTTCTTGGGTTTCAAGCTACAACTCTGCCAATTTTCATCCAAATCGGTTTTGTGGTTTGGTCGTGAAAGCTTAACAAACAGACAGACAGACAGATAGACAGACAGACACACTTTCGCATTTATTATATTATTAAGGATTATGATTTATGTCAAAAGGAAATTATTTTTCGTACTTCCATGACAAATAAAATTTTCTTTATTTTCATTAAACAATTATTACGATTTTTTATTTATTAATCTAGCACTCGTTATCTAATCGCACTTTTTAATTAAATTTGCTTTAACTAAATTTATTATTATAATAAATGCTATGTTTTTATGAATGCAGCAATTTTTTTAAACCAAGTACTTTCTTTATTTTTTAATATTTTTTTAGAGGGGGGGGGGACAGGAACAGGGTCCATTTGTAATTATTTTATGTTTAAATATAAAACGTCAACACTAGGCCAATATATTGAGTTATTCGTTTTATGAACACTGATTGAAAATTAGAATTCACTCTGTGGTGCTCATAATTATTATCTACTGGTTTATATACAATTAAAATTTAGACAATTATTATCTGCTAGATAGATACAATTAATTATGCGCTTCTTTTTTGTTTGTATTCATTTCTTCAAGCCAACATTTGATTAACAAGAAAGAATATTTAAAGAGAAGCAATCTTATACCATTAAAATCACATTTCCTATGAATTTCCTGCCTTGATCTCCTCAAAAAACTCTCTCATTTATATCTACGAGTTTGGGCTCAACAATTTCTCAGTTGCAAATTTGAGACATAACTTGAAATTCAAATTTTAAACCTTACCTGTTTTTTTATTATTTCAGTTGTCAATTTTTTCCCCCTCCAAAACAAAACAAAAAATATTTAGATCAAAATGGTATGGCCAAAAATCTAAATTTTAAGTGTCACAGAGAGTCAAAATGATTTCATATAATTTTATAACACTCTGAAAGCAGAATAACATATGAATTTTTATATACATTAGTGAATCTGACATAAAATATGATGATAATCACTTATACACCAGTTTAATAAATTAACCCTAGTAACTCTTTATCATAAATAAGTGGCAAAAACTTTGAAAGAAAATTAATAAACAACAATAATAAAAAATTTCAAAGAAAATTTTAAAATTGAAAAAGTATTCACAAAGAGATAAAATATTGTTTTGACAATATACTTTTTTCATATATAAGTTGCAACTAAATAAAGTAGGAAACAAACTAAATACTTACACACCCTAATTTGCACAAAGGATCTGTTAAAGGTTATAAACTATTCAAAACAAATAAGAATTTATTTCGTATTTGCCACATCTTGTATTATGAACACTGTTTACCCAAGACTATATCCAGTGATATTAAGTACCTCCTTCAGGAGGGATCAACACAGCTTATGGTTACCCGAACCTATAATGTTATTTTGTAAGCAAAGCATATTATTGAAGTACCTTTAGAAATTATAAATCTTCAGTCTTAGCTTTACTGTATCAGTAAAGGATATTACTTATTTAAGTTTACTTATATTAAGTTTATACTCAAATTACTGTACAAACAGCAATACAGTAAAAGCCGGCATGCTCGGGATACACCGATTTCCGGATACCTGAAAAGTCCGGATAGTTGAGTGTGACGGGAAAAATGGGGGGGAGGGGGGGGGGGAGTGCGGCCCTTTTTTTTTTTTTACCGATTCTGTCCCTTTATCTTTTTTTTTGGTTGTCGATTTCGTTTTCACGTCTCATTTTTCGGCGAAAGGTGAGGACCTTTTCCCTTTTTGGCTGTCACTTTTGCTTTTGAATCCCCATCCCCTCCATAAAACAAGTCTGTGTACGTCACTGTACTGTATATTGCTTTTTTCCCCCTTCTATGCCCCTCTGTGCGGAGCAGATGTTACATTCCAGAAATAAATTGTCCACGTGAATGGAACGGCGCGCGCATGCTAAATTTTGGTGAGCGAATGTAAAATTTTTAGAAACTCATTTACTCATTTTTCCGGTTAGTTGAGCTTTCCGGATACTTGAATGCCGGATAATCGAGAATTTACTGTAATTATAAAATGAAATAAATATAATATAATTTGCCATTTAATGCTTTTGCTATTAATAAAAGACTAATAAGAAAATGCTTCTCATAGTTTATTTCAAAATCAAGAGAAAAAATAAGCTAAAAGACAGTAAAATGCAAGAATCATCCCTAATACACGTGGAGAAAAAATAAGCAAATGGCATACAACGAATTTCATGCAGCAAGGCAGAAGTGAAATCAAGAAGCCGGCGGGATTAATAATAATAGGGCTGCGTAAGATAAAGAAAACAAAATTTGCAACTTGAACGCCTTTTTTTTTTATCGATTGAAATAAAAATCGCACACAAATCTACAACCAAGGTTAGAAGGCCACATACCAAATTTCATTCATCTAAGTCATTGTGTTAAGGAGTTATTGTGTTAACAAGTATGTGATTATACAGTCAACCCTTCCACGGATTTGGCCCAAAATTTTATACGGACCTACATTCCTGATGATAAAACTGTGTACCAGGGGTAGGGAACCTTTTTGCACTAAAAGTCCTTATTAAATTTCAGCAATTGGCCAAAAGGAGCAAGCGGAATCTTAAGGGTTATTGTTCTGTAATTATTATTATATTACAGATAATTACATATTTCAATGCAAATTGTAAATAACTGGTAAGGCCACGTAAGAAACTAAAGAAGGCCAAATCCAGGTTTCCCATCCCTGGTTTAAACTGATATTACCATACAAACACCAAAAATTATAAAATGAAAATAATAATAATAATAAATTTATGATATAATTTGCCATTTAATGTTTTTGCTTTTAACAAAAGACCAATAGGAAAATGCTTCTCATAGTTTATTTCACAATCAAATTTCAAGTTTACTGAAATGAAATATAAAAGCAACATAAGGGAGGAGAGAGAGAGCATATGAGAGATTATATACAAGGTAAGTTCGAAAAGTTCGGTGAATGGTCCCATAGTAGAATAATCGCGCTGGTTCGGATGCTGCCTTCACGCAGACACATTGAGAGATGGCAACTAGTGTCCCCTAGCGTCCAAATCACGATAGTTAAGCGGAAGTACGCGCTACGACCAATTTAACGAGTCAGTTTGAGAAGGCGCGTCACTGCGAAATGGAGCAACGCGTGAACATCAAGTTTTGCTTCAAATTAGGCAGAACAGCGACGGAGACACACGAAATGTTAGTGAAAGTGGACGCAGTGAGTAAAAAGTGTATTTTTGAGTGGTTTAAACGCTTTAGAGACGGAAAGGAAGATGTCAAAGATGAGCCGCGTTCCGGTCGACCACCAACAAGCACAACTCCAGACAGCGTTGAACGAGTGCGACGGATACTTGCGGATGATCGCCGGCTGTCTTTGACAATGATAGCAGAAGAATTGAAGATAAGCCTAGACAGTGTGAGCAACATTATTCGCGAACATTTGCAAAAGCGTAAGAAAAAGGTCTACGCTTTTCCGACATTGCGCAGGTCCAGCAACGTGCGACAACGGTGCTTCGAGCGATACCGAAAGAAGAGTTTGCTGACGGTTTCCAGCAGCTGTACAACCGATGTCAAAAGTGTATTGTAACTAATGGTGATTACTTTGAATGCTAGTAAAGGTATTTTGTTTGTATACATTGTTTCCTTTATTTTATGAGACCATTCACCGAACTTTTCGAACGCACCTTGTATATTTCTTACCATCACAGTATCAAACTAGCAACATTTAAAAGATTTTTTTTTAACTTTAAGATGATGTTAAAACTATTTTCATTCATTGATTTGTTAAAAGTTTTTTTTCCATGAAAGTCTTTTCAAAAGCCTTGAAGTTTTTCTCACATTTAAATTGGTCGGCATCGCAAAACATACATTGGGCTCTTTTGTGCCCGTATGCTATTTAAATCCGTATTTAAGTCAATATAACAATTAATTTCAAATACAAAAATCACCTGGACAAGCTTAAATGTCTCAAGTATCCTTTACCATCCCAAATAGACTGAAATAATAAAAAAAATATTCAAATGGGTGGAGTCATCTAATTAGGTGGTTAAATAAAAACGTAAGGCAAGGGGTTAACTAAAATTTGGTAAAAAATAACAAAGTTTGACAATATTACTGAAAAAAAAATTATTTTGGCCTCAACTATAATATAGCTATGCTACATTTACTGGCTGCAAAGGTAAAGATCTGAAATACCAATTGGTAGGCACGCATCGTCCATTTTCCTTTTTTATTTGATTTCAGCATTCTTACCAAAATATGTCTTATATGTGATTATTTTATATCTTTTTTCCCTTTATAGAATACAGAATGCTCATAAAAAGTTACTAATTATAAAAAGAAATAATTTTATTCAAACAACTTTAGACAGCTTATAAGTTTCCATGTTACAAGTGATAAAATATATATATATACACTGTCAAGAAGCTTCACCTTCTGCATTTATAAGGAAATCCTTTATATCTTCTTTCATTTCATTTCTAAGAATAAAAGAAAATTCATTATATGTATACATATAATAAAATATGGCAGAAATAAATAAACACAGTAACATTCACTGAGAATGGCAACACATTCACAAGCAATGAAAACATGATTGACTGCAGACAACAAATACTACAGATACACAACTGTTAACAAAAATATTGCTTGTGTGTGAAAAACACTGTCAGTGGACATGTGGAATGTATGGTTTAGCTTAGTTTAGTTATATTAACGCCCTGTTTTGAAGCAACACAAGGGCTATTTTGGAATGGACCTCGTAATTTTGAACAGCGGTTAGGCGACGAGGATGACGCCTGAGCTGGCATCCCCTCTCCAAACTTCCACACGACACCAGCGGGAAACAAAGGATAACAATACATATTTTGTAAAACAACAAAAAAATGATGTTTCATATAAATTTGAAAAAAAAAAAAAAACACAAATCTGTAGTTTTCCTGTTTCTTTCTCTACCAATTTTGTCATCAAGGTTAATGATAAAAATGGTTAGTTCAATAAAAATATAAAACATATTTTTCTAAATGTGTCCAAATGGCACAGAATTTGATAAAACATTCTGTCCATCAGACACATTTATTGAAATATTTTAATAGGAATGACAGGTCATCAGGTTTTCCTGAACACTTTATGACTGTGACTTTTTTTTTACTAGCAATGCAACAATGTGGCATAATCAGCAATTGTTTGTTACTATGCAATGAAATTATATAAGAAAATTTTAACAGTATTTCTAACTAGCAAGGACGACTTTAAATACTAATAAGTGCCAGACAGTGATTTCAAGGAACCTTAATTATTTACTTTATTATTTGTCTTTAACGAATGGCATTTTATGCAATTCTTTCAACATTTAAAGTAATATTAAGAAATGAGCATATTTTTAAAAAGTTAAATTTTTTTTTGTATGTATTATAGCAATTTTGAATACTATTTTAGGAAAATTTCAAGACTAGTTTTAAAAATATTCATCATATTAGTTAATCCAAAGTGTTGCATTGTCCAATACATTATAAATATTTAAAAAGTAGTGTTAAAAAAAGGAAAAGATATTCCACACTATGTTTATTATTTTTGAAAGTTCTCAGATGGAACAACAGCAGCATAAACTGCAGAATACTGTTACAAAGCTATAAATTCGTTTCCCTGAGATGCTAATCTTGGCGACTTCGCGATAAATTTGGCGACCTTGGCGACAAAGTTGGCGACTTTGACGACAAGTGGAATTCTCTAGAAGGACCTCGAAATTTCAAGCTATTTCTACTGGTTTCATGAACTTTCTAGAGACTACGTCACTTCCTCCGTAATGAAGTCACTTCCTGTTGAAAAGTATAAAGGCAAGCTCTCAAGCCAAGAAGAGTTAGTTGGAATTTGACCTGCAAGCAAGCTGGTGAGATAACAAGAAACCTTTGAGCATTGTGTTGAGATTTATTGGTAGTCTCTGTTGTGAATTTTTACTAGTGCTGTGTTAATACTTGTGCTTCGTTTCTTTGCTTGAGAATATTTGTAAAATAAAGAGCTTTATTTTTGTAATCCTGCTTATTGGACTGCATTTACATACACCCACAAGTTGATTTCGTCACAATACTGATTATTTTAAGATGTATTACATATAAGTTATTTTCTTGTATAGCAGGGGTGTCAAACTCCAATGCTGGCACAGGCCAAATAAACAAGGTCTAAGTTTGTGAGCCGTAAAAAAAAAAAAAAAAAAAACACCACCACTTTAATTTATTTAATAAATTATTTAAATAATTTATAATTTAATCATTTTTTAATTATTATTATATAATATTTAATTATATAATAATTAAAATTAATTATAAATTATTATTAATAATAATTAAATAATAAATAATTTAAATTATTTAATAAAAAAAATTAATAATAATAATAATAATTAATAAATGCAGGTTTATTTCGAAAACACAATATAAAAAGGAACAATGGAAAAGTTAATATTTTCTTCCTGACATTAAACATTTTTTCTCTGCTACCATCTTTCCTACTTCGAAGGATATTTCGTCTGCAGAGATTAATTTCATAACTAATAAACGGTGCATGTTAGTATCTCGCAGCAAATTTCTTTTCATAGGTGTAAATAATTGCTCACAGCAATAAGTACTGCTATACGTGAAAATAATTTCTTATGCCTGTTTTCGAGTGTTTTCAAACCTGACTGACAAATATTTGTAAAATTCAGGCATCTCAACTTTGCTGACTCTTGCCTTCAAACCTGAAAAGCATTGGATCCTGATGACCTCTATGAATGCAACACGACAATTACTCAGTGATTGGCAAATTTTGTAGTTCGTTATTAATATTTAAATATATATCATTAGGAATTTCAAAATGTAAGCTATGAAATTTTTATAAAAATTTTTTTTGATACTTTTATGTTTCCTGGGCCGCAAAGTTGCTCATTATGGACCACGAGTTTGACACCCCTGTTATATAAGTAGATTAAGGTAATAATCAAAAGTTAAATGCTATCTTAATTATATTTTTACTTTAAAACTTACAACCAAAAAATATAAGGAAAGAGAATCAAAACTGACATGAAGTTTTGTGGTTACATAAATATTTCACAATATTAAAATAATTATGAATAATAAAATTTGTATTTTAATATATCTGAAATTTTTTTAAAATCATAATTTGTTTTTTCATATAAATACTTCCATTAAATAAATACCAAGAAGATTTTAAGTCTGTCAGTAATTAATTGAATCTTTAAAAAATTTAATTAAAATATTTTTAACTAATCTAAGTAAGCAAAATATTTAACAAAGGAAATTGAAATAATACAATGGAACTAAAATAACTAACTAGTGCTTCAGCAGGACTGAAAAAAAATTATTATTAAAAAATCACACAGTAGTAATTATATTTTAATTTGCTTAAAAATTTCCATTTGAATTAGCTTTCACAAAATAAAAATGACATTTTAATAAAAAAAAAAGTTATAATACACATCAGAAATCACATAAATTTCACCGTTTAACTCAACAAATACAGCCAAAAAGTTACCTTTTCATTTGCTTCAAAAATGGGCTGAATTTTGAACTTCTTTTCTATAAATGTTCAAAAACCTTATTATCGAAAAAAATAACAAATGGATTTTATAAATAAGAAAACAAAAAAATTACAATTCATTTAACTATGATTATTAATAATGAATGCTAAACAGTTTCTTAAATTATTCAGCAAGAAAAATTACTTACATTATTTCTAAAGGCTACAGAGCAACCATGGCACAGAAACTTTAAAAGATTCCTAAAAAGAAACATCAAATTGTGATTAAACATTTATGTATCAGTATGTTACCTTTTGTTGCAGAGTCCCCACTTTAAATGAACAAAAATGAACCCCCTGCAAGTATCACTGATGTTAAGCATTACTTAAGATCAGAAACATGAAAAAATAGTTTATCAAAAGTTTTATTTATTTGTACTCTCATAATATTGAATCTGATGGAAAACATATACAGTACAGTCTCCTTACAACGAAGTCTCCCTACAGCGAATTTCTCCCCATAACGAAATTTTTAATCGGAATGTTAAATAGCATTCAAATTATTCTCCATATAACGAAGTGGTTGTCTCCCTATAACGAATTTTTTCAGACCTTTATCTTTTCGATTTTTGTCATTTTTGAAGAAAGTTGCTAATTTCTGTGCAAACAAATCGCTCACACGTGCCTGTTTCTGAAACCACTCGCATTGTTCATTCCAGCGATAACACATAACAATAGAATGCTATGTGAAGGGCAATGCAGTTGTGGGGCCCTGGGTTTCTACAGAGGGAGCAACATTTCTACGAGTCAAGATTCCAAGAATCGGGGTGGAGTGGAGGTGGAAACAGCAAATGGAAGTGACAATATGCATTTTGTTTATCCGTACTAGTACATATTATTCTCTAAATTGGTGAATTGTCTTCACTTTTGAGCATTTTGTTTATACAATAAAAATTAGTATAATTTTAACAAATTTATAATATATACTACTTCATTTTTAATTGAAAATCATAATTAAATACATTTCAACTTATCGCACCTATGAAAAGTTTGGAACATTTACTTAAATAACCGCAAAAATCTCTAATCTCCATATAACGAAATTTTCTCTATAGTGAATTCTTCAACTGGAACCAAGCGATTTTGTTATAGGGAGATTCCACTGTATCACATCATTCGCAATAAAGAATTATCATCTGTCAGTAGATATCTTAACGGAATGTATGTATATATATACTACTAATAAAGGAGAATGTGTGTTGGCACTCTACAGGCCAGACTGCTGGACCAGAGCTATGAAATTTGGCACAAACATACTTAGGAGGGTAGGAATGTGCACCTCGGAGCCCTTTTTTTGAAATTTTACTTAATTGAAAATTAAGTGAAATTTTGGAGTTTTTTTCTTAGTAACTTTTGAAAATATTACAGAACAAAAATAATTTTTACACCATCTGAAAGTGCTAAAAATTACCTTTTCAACGATATCAATTAAGTTGACGTGTAATTTTTTTCTCCCATTTTAATAAATTTTTAAAAACACTCTTTGGAATAATTTGCAACAATACTTTTTATTGTTGCAAAGCAATTCAAACAGTTTTCATTGTTTAAACAAATATTTATTTGCGCGTTTCTCCTCCATTGTTGAAAGCTAAGGTAATATCTTAATGTTTAATGATATGTTTTAATCAGCATATTTTCATCCAGCTCACATGCTGCTGGAAGTAAAATCCACCGTGACATTTTAAAGTTAAAATCAAATGCATATTTTGCAAGAGGAATAAGAGAGTGAGGTTGATGCCGACAACGGGCAATTGTATGCTACATAACACAGACAGTTACTCAACTCCATTAGGGATGTTCATGCAGACAACAAACAGGATGGGTGCAAGACTACTGAAAAAACTTGGGTCAAATGTCTATCAAAACTTGAAATTTAAAATTACTTTGTTAAGGGAACCATGAATATCAATTTATACATAACAGAGTCAGTTGAAATTATATTCACAGTAAACAAGCTGGTCTCCAAAGGTCTGCTAATATATATATAAAAGAAACAATCATAACAGAAGCATACGCTATTAAGTCAAAATAAACATCCATAATCAAAAAATGTAAAAAAGCAAGAAAAAAAATTCATCGAAAAAATGCCGAGAGCTTTAATAGGGAGAAAATATAACTATAAACAAAAGGGGAAAAATAATAATATAAAACACAAACTCAATGAATCCGCAATAATGCTGCAATTCTAGGAGAATTTGTGGAAATATAAATATATATATATTTGAAGTATATAATATATCAAAATTAAATGGAGAGTCAAAATAATGGAATGTTTTTCGGTAAAAGCATATAGATGCTCATCAGGGGTAAGTGAAATCTATAAGAACCACATTAGAAATATAATGCTTTCTGCGAACAGTGTTAACTAATAAAGCTAAGAAACACTGCCTTCACCCTGAGTGTTATGACAGACCAAGAAGCCGAATTCGAAAGAAAGGCCACACGCACGCATGCACACACAAATATTTTAAAAAAAAAATATATATATACCAAAGCTGAGGGATGCAACCAATGGAAGAGAGGTCAAAGAAAGAAGTGTGCGTGACGTATTGGAGAGCGGATGTTTTCAAAATATCAAATTACTTGTTTTTGTGCCTAAGTTCTACGGTTGAGGAAAAAGTTTCAATGAAGATAATATTGAAAACAAGGATGACAGCAATGTTGATTGAGATAATGATCAAAATTAAAGGGATAATGATAAAATTAAGGGGATACTGAAAAAATTAAGAGGATAATGGTAAGAGTTAAAAAAAATAAAGCATTATTTTTTGAAGAATTCAAAATAATAGAAATTATTTTGAATTCCAGTAATAAATGACTAAAAGATGCATTTTTGAGGTAATCACATCATCAGACCTGTCTGGCTTGAGTGACCCTACTGCAATACTAATATTGCATCAGCATAGTTCTAATATGAAATCCTTTACTTACATATTTGTGGAGTGAGGCAGGAAATTCTACGAACTTTTATTTTATTGAAAACAATTAATCAGGTTTTAAACATTTAACATTCAAAAGTTGTATAATTATCCTTAAATATAAAATCATGTGTAAAGATGAGAACCTGTTATCAAATTTACTAGAATTTGTTTTCAAACTCCCACCTCAATCAAATGTCAATATATTTGTATATAATAGGAAAAAAAGCTAAGGTATTTCAACTCCATGACATTTAAACAATTTTTCTCTATTTCAAATGAAATTTGTTTATTTTACTTTCACTGATTAAAGTATAGAAAAAAAGATGTACAAAGAAAAAACTTTATATGAGTGAAAATTGTGCTAAACTAATGTTTTTATGCTAGAGTATATTGCAGTGTTTTTGCAGCATGATTCTTTGCATTAATAAACAATGAATACATACTGATTTTCAAAGTCACTTGATAGTGGTGAGGATCTTTCACCATTAACAGCATCAGGGACAGAATTCACCGTTACATCATTAAGAGCTTTAGAGAGTTTTTCTGAAAGTTTTAATGCTTCAAGGGCTGAGCAAGGATCAGGTTCAATGTTGTCAAGTTTGGACTGAAACAAATAAAACAATTCCAAATAAAAATATCTATGAATAAGAACCTTTTGCAGATTAATTGGAAACTTTTGCATTAATCATATGCATCTGACATTTCACTTCCTAAAAATAAATGCCAAAAGAATTTAATTTAAAATTCAATAACCATTTCTAGAAAAGCAGAAAAATTTCTTATTTCAATTAAGGTTTATTCTAATACAGTTATCACAAAAGCATATAAGTGCTTAACATTATCAAGATTCATTAAAAATCAAAATAAAGAATAAGGCTATGTTTCATCTAATTTGAACAAAGATTAAATAACACATTTTACTTTCTATGGTATCATATTAATGACTGATTTATAAAATAATATTGAAATAAAATTAATTGTTATTACTAAAATAATTGACAAAATTATTTTATAATCGGTTTAAAATCTATTGAAGAATTACTGTCATAAATCATTTATTTTATGATAACACCAAAGAAAATACAAAACAATTCTGGCTGGAAAAGTTATTCAACTAACCATGCAAAGAAAACACAATTGACTTCCAAGCATTCCATCTTGTTTTGAGAGCTTTCCTCCAGTCCTGAAATGCATTTGAAACTAAGTTTCAGATAATGCTTAAATAATGTCAGATAATGATGATAATGCTTAAATAAGTATTAATATAATTAAATAATGCTTAAGACACTTAAATTTTCAATATCAATAACGAAATGATTTGATTTAGGCGAAGTCAAAGACAAGAAAAATGAGAATGAATTGTTTTTCATATTTTATTATCTTTCAATAAATACAGTTTTAGAAACATTCATAATATTTTCAGGCTTTAACCAAAAGAGTTTAGTTTTTGCCTTATTAAAAGTTTATAATCTGAGAATTGCAGAAAAGTATTGGATTTGCATTTATTTGAGATTATGTTCAAATATATTACGACCCTGAATTCAAAATATGTGTAATAAATTTATAAATATTGTTACAAACGTGGAAAGTCGCTTCCCAGCAATGTGAGTCTTATGGGAAGAGAGTTTTACAGGGGTAAGTATGAGATGACCGACAGCAGCCCCGTCTGGACCCCTGACCTTGGCGACTATCTTTGCGACTTGGCGATGAAATATGGGATCTCAAAGGTGCTGGAATCTTCTTGATATCTCTATTAGGAGAGAAGATACACCATGAGTGTGCTAGATCATTCCATGTGACGTCACAGCCTGCCTGGGAAACTGTATAAAGAGAGCGCTTGGATGACGGGGTGTTGTTGATCGGCTGGGATCGCCTTGGAGTGCGAACGTCTTTGGAGACCTATCTGCTGTGCGAGCTAGTGAGCTGAGCGCTATTGAAAGTGCAGTTATTGTCATTGCTAGTTATTTGCTGACTGTTTGTGTTGTTAAATATCAAAGTGCTGAACTGTTATTACCTGTGAATTGTTGTCTGTTTACATTGGTAATCTGGGCAAGAACTATTGTTTCCTGTACCTGTGCTAAGTGTTTTCCTGCATATTTGTAAATAAATCTTCATTCTCCATTATCCTGCGTGTTGGACTGTTTATACCATACGCCCACAGTAAGACTTTTGCAACAATATATTTTAATGAAAGCTAAATTACAGATTCAAAATATGATGCTGTAAAGAAGCAGGGCAAATTTAGATTAAATTAAGCCTATTTATAGCAAATTAAATTTAATTTAATGATGCACAATCTATAGCACAGGTTTCCCACCTGTGGTTTGGAGATACGTGAAATCAAAGATGTTAATGGTGGAAATAAGGAAATATAAGGGATTAAAAAAGTTGCAGAATTTTATTTCTCCAAGTGAATACTTGCTATTTAATAACTATACAACTCGAATAGTTTAGTATTGGGAAGAGTAATTTTTAGCTATCCTTCTATGTTAAAATGAAATAATTACAATGCTGGCTTTATTTGCTTTGGCACTGAACAAATACTTTTGTAAAAATTGAATAAAATGTAAAAATCAAAAATAATTTCTGTAAATATTATTAATTTGAGTCATTTCACTTTTAAACTGACCTTAACATTATTGATAAACAAAAGGCCGCCCCATGCCCTGAAATCATTACAGTCGCTGTACCAGTTAGACGAACATGGGAGCTGGTTGGGGGGGGGGGGTGGGATAGGAAGGGGTACACACACACAAAAAAAAGAATTATCAAGGGGTAGGCGAGAAAAAAAAAGGTTGGGAACCTTTGATCTATAGCATAATGAAAATAAATTTCGTAAATGGTTATTAGCAATGACACAAAATTAAACACTAATGAATGCATCATTTTGTTTCCATTGGATATTTAAGTCAAACACCAATACCAAAACAAGTTCTCAAATTCAATAAAGAATGGCTTTTAAAACAATGAAATGTGAAGACAATACCTTTAAATCATGTATTAAAATATATCTTTAAGTTATAAAAAATTAGTTTTACACCATTTATTCTGCTCCATACAAGGAAAAACAAACTTTCAAATTTACTACAACTTAACAAATTTTATTCCTCGTGTGCATGCCATTACTGAAGAAAAGTGTGCGTGAAATAATTTGAAAAATTTTGTTGTTTACCTGAAGATAGTGAAGACTGTAGCTGGAAAGTCTTCTTGGAGATTGGTAATAAAACTTTCAGTTAGTCTTTGAATGCTTGATTTGGTATCTGTCTTTTAAAAAAAATATGTACCAAATTATTCATTTACAGAAGTGGGGGTGGAGAGAGAAAACTTGATGCATAGAAAGATTAGTTACTTTTAGACTAAAAAAACTTTGCAATCAATATAAAGCAAGCTGGTTTATTAAAACAATTGTTCATTAAAATTATAAAAATTTAAAGTTTTCCAAAAAAGATATTTGAAAAATATAAATATATTTTTTTGTCAATATATTATTAAAAACAAAAAGTTTGATGAGTGCAATTAAAAAAATATCTATTTGCAGGTTGAAATGGCTTGAATTACAAGAAGTTAGATTATTATGTGGTGTAGAGAAGAGGAAATTTCAAAACAAGACTTCCATTAAAACTCTCTGCAATGTATAATTTATAATGTTTTAAATGCCTTAATAAATGACCAAGTTAGATGACAATTCTTAAGAAGGTAGATCTGTCTGCAGAACTAAAAGTGGATTGAGTTTGGAAAGTTAAAGTGCGCAAGTAGAGAAAAGTTTCAGATCGCGATTGTAATTTACTTTTGATTTCTTTGAAAAAAGAAATTGTGTAACGAAAGCAATAAAGATCAAAGAGGGAGATTAGTTCTTTTTTCTTGCAGAGTGTAACAAACAAAAAACTTTTCACGATATTTAGCTTTAATTGAATACCAATTTATCTACAATATAAACATCGTCAGAAGCCTCTAATGCTCCAGGAATGTGGGCATGCCAAAAGTGGCTCGCCCAGAAGGGCACTGGGGAGGGATTTCTTTTCTTAGAATTCGGAGTAGGGGAACAGGGATTTCTTAGAATTCGGAGCGGTTTTCTAGAGGGGGAAGTGAATTTTCCTTATCTTTGAAAGAGAAAGCGTTTAAGTATTGTTGGTAAACAATATGGATAGAGAAGACTCCACTGCAAGAAAACGAAGATTAGCAAGAGATAGGTTTGCACAATGGACAGCGAGACAAAGATACTTCTTGGATATCTTTACTTTCGTTTTTGTTAAAAAGGTTCTCTCTTTTTTTGTACTTAATTTTGGAATTGAATATTTATATATTTTGCAAAACGGTCAGTTTATTCATCATTTCTGTTGTTCATGTTTTAGTACTGACAATTGGATCCGAGATATTGTTGGCAAGCTAAAAGCCCGTCTTAGACTGGCACAAATCTTCTAGTAGTTTAATAATTGGAAAGGAGTAAAGTGAATAATTTGCATCTATATTCATATTATTGGCTCACAGTTGCAATTTTATATCAACAATTTTTTTTAAATATATGTCAAAAAATTTGACCTTGAATTGATGATTTTTATTATTAATGAAATTTGAAAGACCCTATCAGATAAATTTCCATGATAGAAAGTTGCACATGTAAAGAAAGCAACTTACTTTTGTCAGTAGATCTGGCAATACAGTATATGAGCAATTATGCAGATGAAGATACAGGGCTACTTCTTTATTTAAAAACTCCCTATAAAAAATTTAAACACTATTTAACAGTTCATGATAATTCATAGTTTTTAAAAAAATTATAAAGCCATGTTAAAGTGGTTTTATTAATTATTGTGAATACAGGATTTTAAAAAAAAAATCTGCCATTACCTCAGAGGACGACAAACAGGTACTTTAAATCTTGTGTCATAGAAATTCTGAAATAAAAAGGGGCATTTTATAAATATTTTTAAAAGTAATAAAACAATCAAAATAACTATGCTCAGATTTATGAATTTCTTGTTGGAAAACTGCATTTTGCAAAAATTTGAATTGAGAATTCAATCAGTTATATAGTTAATTTTTTCACATTAAAAAAAAGTCATATTAAAAATAAATTCTTAAAGCTTTCTAAAATAGAATTTAAAAAACTCATTATTTTATATAAAAGTAAAAAAACTATCCTTTTAGCTCTGAATCTTTTATTACAAAAATATTCTTTGTAATGAAAAGAAAATTGTCATTTTGGTCTAAAAATATTATTTTTTCATTACTTTTAATTCAAGAGCAGAATGTAACAAAATATAAAAAAATAATTACAACCATAATATTATTAAATGCAATAGTGTTTTCGAAATATTTTATAATAAAAATGATTAATTAACAACTATGAATTGAATCATCACAATAATTTCTAAATTTTAAGGTTTATTAACCTCATTTTTTCAATGTGTTTGGATTGAGAATAAATTTTTAAACTCACAACATAAACATTAGTGTCCATGAAAAAACTGCATAAAATCCAAAATTTTTAATCATGTTTTTAAAGTTCATAAAATATTTGCTTACTGTATCAGCAGAAATTTGAGATCCTCTTCCTAAATTTATATCAGTTAATAAGTTTTCAGCCAAACTGCATGAAGTATCTCCAACAAATACATGCTTGAAACCACAACGACTGGCTATATTTGTTATTAGTAACAATCTAAATTATGATACACAAAATATATATCATTATCATAAAAAAGATATAAATAGACTTTTACATACAGATTGTTTTCCGGAACATTTTTGTATATATTCTTTAAACTTTCTAACATTTGTGAACATATTTTCTGAACCAACAGAGAATATTCTGTAAAAACAAAGTGATGTGGAGAAATGGATTTAATAATTTTCAGCCTAGCAGGATTCTCATTTATTTGAACTTCATAATGCAATATTGAATAGCAAATTTAATTTTTAATGTAACTAAATTTCCTATTTAATTTGCATAATCAGGAAAATTATATTTTAATTAACAATATTACTATTAACAGTCTATTAGTACATTCTGAAAAATCAGAAACTATAACAAAACATTTTATATTACATGTCAGCCAAAGAATATCCGTTTGAATAAAAATTACACAGCAGACAGAATGAATTTTTATTATTCTTCTTAAATTTTTTCCAAATTTAAATAAAATATATTTACAAACATTGGATGTGAAATATCCCTGAAATCTTAATAAATAATAGAATATCAAGGTTAAAAAATCTCTCATAAAAGGTAAATTTCAAAAGCACAAGCATGGCAAAGGAATGTTTTGAGAAGAAATCACAGTCTTTTCTCTTTCTAGCAGAATATGGAATTATTAAATATCATCTTCAAATACAACTATTAGTAGTTAAGACACATTAGTAGTCAAACTGTCTTTAAAACTAATGTGCATCAGATTTGAAATAGTTGCTCCCCCAGAATATTAAATTAATAAACAATTCTTAAAAAATTGGAACACGAATATAAATTGAATAATAATAATCGAAATTATTAAATTGAAACATTTGGTATATCTCTATTTAACATTTACATTCATTAAAAAAAAAAAAAAAACTTTACACAATGCTAGTTTTGAACAACTAGGAGTTTGAAGAATTAAAAGCAATTTTATAAATGCACATGTTTTTACTTTCTCATATACAAAGTATACAAAGAGAAAGTATTGTAATCGTCCAAAAATTCGAACTCGAGATTTTGACGAATCTCCACATTTTAGATCTCCTGGAGTCCAAACAACACAATTTTGGAATTATTTCCGTCTGTGAACACAATACTCGAAAACTATTACAGCTAGAGTAATGAAATTTGGTATGTGATCTTTACACATAATTTGCAGGTTTCTATCAAATTTTGGACATAATCAGTCCACAGGAAATCTGTCTGTCCGTCTTCATGTAAATGCGATAACTCAAAAACTTAAACGGCTAGATGGATAAAATTTGGTACACAGTTTTATCATCAGGAATGTAGGTCCATATAAAATTTTGGGCCAAATCCGTCAAAGGGTTGACTGTCTGTCAGTCTGTATAATCCCACACTTGTTAATATGATAAGTTCTTAACCTTATGTCTTAAATAAATAAAACTTGATATGTGGTCTTCTTATCTTAATTGTAGAACCAATTTTCGTTTCAATTGGTTGAAAAAAGTTGTTCAAATCACCTATTCGTTTTTTCTCATCGCACAATGACACAAGGCCATTATTGTGTGATGATGAGTTAAACTTCCGTTTCTATCCCCGCCTTTTGCGCCTTGTGGCATTCTTGGCATAGAGCAGATTTGATACAAGAAAGTTTAGGGGAGGCCACTCCCACTGGTTAATAAGAGTGGTAAAGAATTTATAGCAGCAATCCAGTCAAATTATTTATTTTTTAATTCATAATTTGAAAGAGAGTAATCAGTGATAAAAATTTTACCAAATAAGTTACAAAATTCAGGTAATCATATGCTAGTAAACACATTTACACTCTTACAATTACACATTTTTACTTGAAGATATGATTTTTCTACATACCTAATATGTTTGATGAAGTCTATTTTAGCAGATAAAGACATATCTTCCATACATTCTTGGATACAGTTTTTTGAATCAGCACATACTGGAAAGTCATTAACCAAATCAATGTTGCTAAAGTTCCAAAAAATATCTTGATTACCATTTAGTTTACACACCTGAAGAAAATTGTATAAAATTAATTTTAAAATATTAACACATTGAATTTATTAATATGAATCTCTGCAATGCAAATATATGCGAAACAAGTATATGACTCAAATTTGAAACAAAAAAACATTTTACTAGGAAAACAGATATAGAGTATTAATTTCTTACAAAAGAAAAAAAAGTGTGTTCTTTAGAAATCAAATAAAATCAAAATACAAAAAATTCATTTGAAAGTAAACTGAAACTGATGGATGTTGCTATGTCAAGATAAATTAGCATTGTTAGAAATGTCAAACTGAATTAACTACCCTTTTAATGTGATTTTGAACTACTCAAAAACCACTAAACAATTCATTATAGAGCTATTAATTGAGCTGTTTATAAAAGTATTTCATTTTCAAATCAGAATTCAAATTACCTTTCTTGCATACAGACTGAATTTTCTCAACTGATTATCACACATGAATTATAAGCTTACACATATATATTTGCCAAAACTGCAATACAGTTCCCTTCCCTTTTTTAAACTTTCTCTTTTTACAATGGGAATGCATACAGTTTGAAGGTATAAAATAATTTAATAATCTTCTAAATCAAGTTTCCTAAATTTCATGAATTCAACAAAAATTGGTGCATGTACAGTGGAAACTCCCTTAACGAGCATAATTCGTTCCAGAATCTTACACATAATGTGAAACACCAATTAAGCATGCCGGGAACCGTCCTGGTCTGTCTCTACAGTCCGTAGGCACAAGATCCGCTCAGACTGCATTGGCCAGGTTGCGTAGTGGACACATTAAAAGCTTAAAATTCATCGATAAGGAAAAGACTTTTTCTTCTTGCCCTTGTTCCTGTCCTGCTTCTCCTGCCCATATCATTGACTGCACTGGCGCCTCTGCGAGACAGCTGTGGAGTGGGGAGGGCAAAGGGCTTGTGGAGTTGTTAGAGCGACATGGTGTCATGGACCTGGTCTAATCTTGGGCCAGGGGGACATGAAACAACAACAACTAGTTAAGCAAAACAATTTTTCCCATATAAATTAATGTAAAATACAATAATGCATTCCAAGCCGAAAAATACTCGAAAAATTTTATGTATAACATTTGTTCAAAGAAGTGTGAATTGTTAAAGAGCATGAATCATCTTCATCTTTTCTTCTATCACAGAATCATCCAACTTGGAATGCAAATTTGATTTGCAGAAAACAAGAGCTAGCTCTTGGATGTGCTCTTCCACAAGCTCTTCAATATAATTGATATCCACCTCTAGCAGGGGTACGCGGGGGAATGGCGTACCCCAACTGGTTTTTCGATAAAATCCCATTTTTTCGTCAATTTTGCAGTTTTTTTTATAAATTGTAGAATTTTCATGAACTGTAAAAATTTTTTCGTCCTTTTAAAGTTGGTTAAAAAGTAAAAGTTCCATGTGCAGTATCATTTCTTGCTGCTGTTGCAGTGCTGCAGGCATATTTGACTGAAAACCTGAAAACATTGATGACATCGTGAATGAAAACATTTTTCTTGAATTTTTGTAAATACATCTTTAAAGTTTAAATGGAAAAAAAAATGAATACATATGTATGGTGTACGTATTTTGTAATGACTGTTTTTTTATTTAGCATTAAATTATGTTATGAATTTACAGTAAATGGGAAAAACCTTGCTTTAAAGTGGTTATAATTTAGAGAATTTTAAACCAAATGCAGTTAGAAACAAAAGTTTCTGTAACACTTCTACATGTTATTTTCAAAAAAAAGTGTACATAAAATAATGGAACTTTTAGCGTTCTCCCACTGAAAAATTTGCCACTACAACACTGACCTCCGGCCCCCAAATCTTGGCCAAGGACACAATCTTGTCGACTACAGACTCAACAGGTACTGTCTCAAACTCCTCAAAGTCACATTTGACATTGCTCTCCAGCCAAAACTTCTTCCAAGAAGAAATGAGGGATCTCTAGATAAGCCCTTGATCACTTGTTATGCGAAACGTCGCTCATTAAGCGAGTAATTTTATTACAATTTGTAATGCTCGGTATGCAAATTACTTGTTATGAGAGGTTCTCGTTAAGTGAGGTTCCACTTTTTTCAGCTTGTTTACAAAATGGTTAGGTACAAATTTTCAGGTATAACAAACATCTTTCCATTAACTGTAAAAGTTTCAAATATAGGCAATTTCAACATTTACAGAATCACCTCGTAATAAATAATTGTTGCCTATATTTCCCACTCATTTTTATCAAAGATTCAAATTGCCTGCATCGTATATTAAGCAAACGTTACCAAAACTAATAATTTTATGAGGTTTTATTTAGAGTAAATGTGTCTTATTTGTCCCTGAAGACCAACATAAAATAGTTGCAACATCTAGTGCTTATCATACCTGTATAGTGCATACAACATTAAGAAAAAAACATTTATTCATCTCTTGTTATACCTTAGAGTTGCGAAGATATACTGATGTTAAGTGTACAATCTAAGAATTTAAACAAATTATGTACAATTTTCAGCAGGGGAAATCAGAATTGGTATAAGACTTTAGACATGTTTTAATTTTCTTTCAATACACATTTCTAAATGCCATAATAATAATATTTGAAATTTGAATATTATTGGACATCTTAAAATTACTCTGCAGTATAAATTGTTTAACATTTATACAGAATTAAGTTAATTCCAGTAAAAATTTAATGGGCATTTTATTCATCAAAGGAAAAATATTAATAAGTAAACTCTATACAAGATTCTCTGATCTTTCAGAAGAAGGAATTTTTATTACCATTTCCAGTGACGAACACAGAACAGGATATCCATAGGATTTTAATTCATTCAATATGCCGTGAAGATTCTTTCTCTCATCTTCTAAAGGTTGCGAGATTGATTCTGTAAAAAAATAATAATTAAAAAATTGATGAATTACAGATATGTTACAATAATAAGATGTATTAAGAAATCAATAATTTAAACCAATCGAGATATGAAATTATTCTAGATATTCAGCGTGTGAATGTTTTCAAACCCAGTAGTTAAAGTAATATTAATAATACATAACAGAACCTCTTTCAATAAAAAGGATTCCAGTAAAAAAATATCTGGCTAGTAATAACTACTTCATCAATGAGTGAAATGAAAACCACAAAATACATTTATATGACTACTTATTTAACCTCCAGATTATGAATGAAAAAAAAAGATTTCTTTTAAAGCAAGGATTTTTGTGGAGAAACAAGAAACTGCTGACTCCTTTTTCAAAAGACTGGATGATAAAATCTATATTGTGACAAAATCGACTTGTGGGTGTTTGTGAATGCAGTCCAATAAGCAGGATTAAAAAAATAAAGCTCATTATTTTACAAATATTCTAAGCAAAGAAATGTGGCACAAGTATAAAATAGCACTTGTAAGAATTCACAACAGAGATTACCATTAAATCTCAACGCAGTGCTCAAAGGCTTCTTATCAGCTCACGAGCTTGCTTGCTGATCAAAATCCAACTGACAACTCTTGGCTTCAGAGCTTGCTTTTATACTTCTCCAACAGGAAGTGACTTCATTACGTAGGAAGAGACGTAATCTCCAGAAAGTTCATGAAGCCAATAGAAATAGGTTGAAAGTTCGACGTCCTTCTACAAAATTCCTTTTGTTGCCAAAGTCGCCAACTTTGCCACCAAGTCGCCAAGATTAGGATCTCAGGGAAACGACTTTATAGCTTTGTAACAGTATTTTCTGTCAACAGTCCATGCAGTTACTTATGCTTGTCCTTTCTCATTAGCAATTAATCTATTCAACACACATAACTAATACAAAATACAGGGTGCTTACAGCATCCCAAAGATTAGCTCACAGAGAGGTGGAGGGCATTCTAATGAACTGCTGGTGCAACATATATGTTCCGTTGGGTACCATCTCATGTTGGAATTGTGGATAGAGAGCAGGCTGACAAGACAGCTAAATCGGCAGTCGCTCAAATGGATATCACTATCCCTGTAGGTGATTTAAAAAAAGCACGTAAAAATGCTTCTTCATCCCAAATGGCAGGAGCAGTGGAATTTAGAGACTGATAATAAACTCCACGCTGTGAAACCCTTTGCGCAACATTGGCCCTCATTAACAAACAGGCAAGCGGATACTCTTTTAACTCATTTGCGCATCAGACATACCAGATTTACTCATCTTCACCAGTTGTTTGGAGAAAAACTACCAATGTGCTCTCATTGTAACTGTCATATGTCCATCCGCCATGTACTTATAGAATGCACAAATGTTAATGCTCGGTATATACAATTTTTTCAAGCACCTTTAGTTTCACTTTCCTCCTTACTTGATAAAACGCTCCACGCTAACCGTTTTGCATTTTTTAAAGTCCATTAAGTTTTATTCACTGATTTAATTTTTGGTTTTACTTTACTGTGTGTTTTTTAACCTGTCTCTCCAAAATTGTTTTAATTCCCTTTTATACATTGATATCACTTTCGTTTGGCACAACATAGTCAAATCAATGGCTCTTGTGCCATAAAACACCTGAGCAACATGCGCAAAAGAAAAAATTCTGCTAATCAGCATTTGCACTGCACATAAGGAAAAGGCTAAAGGAACTAGATATAATGAAAACAGAGAGAGAAGGACAAGGCATTCTTCTTAACAACTCAGGAACAGTAATTTGAAACATGTTGAAAATCAAGGGGAGATCAGAATGTAAATATAAAAATAGCTACAATTGATACCAATGTTCACTATTACAAGTGTATTACTAATATAATAGCACAGATCTATCTCTCTGTAATACTCTGACATCACCAACAATAAAACTTGCACCATAGCACTGCAAGAAGTTAAACAGCATTATTTCATTGTTAGAGAACCTAAATTTCAGTAATTTTAGATTTAAAAGAGTAATTGTTGTTCTAATTTCAAATTTAATAGCTCTAAAATAGTGAAATAAAATTTTCTATCAATTAATATAAAATTTATTTCGTTATGATCAATAGTTCCCAAGAAATTTTAAATTATATTAATCATATAGTTCAAATTAATTTCCATTTTTAATAGAAAGTTGTAAATTATGTCAGTGGTATTTCATGCACGTGATATAGTTTGGATGTTGTTTACCAAGGGTTTTTTTGAATAAAAAAATATGTAAATAAAAAAAATATTTCCTGTCATAAAACATATGTTTATTTTATTTGTTTTCAATCAATGTTAAACATTTCTCTCGCATATATATATCTATTTAAACACGTCAAATTTGATGGGAAATCTCTCGAATGAAGAGGCAATTTGTACCCATCAAACCATGACTGGTGCAAATTTATTCATGTTTGAAATATATTCCACAGAACAAGAAATAAATCATCCTATGTTTAAAATAAAAGTCAAAATTAGATATGTTGTGCTTTTATCAAGTATTTAGACAAATAGCTTTGGCTTGATTGTTTGTTTTTGTTATGATTTCATATTCAATCTGCAATCGCACATCACATCAATTACTCATCCACTTCCTGTTTCACTATTTAGTGTATGATGTCATGTTCTATTTTTAGAAGCACGCTCTTCTCTTATTGGTTAATATTTACTTTCAATGTACATATACCTCTGCTTTTGTATATAATAAATTATTCTTTCTCTTGCTTTGGTCCACGGCTGGTGAATTTTACTTTAACAGCAGAGCGTGGTTCCCTTTGGCCCAGTATCGTTTCAGAAATGGATGCTGAACTGAAATATTGCGTTGATCAGTTTGACGGGGCAAATTTTGCCGTTTGGGCGAGAAGAATCGAGTCGATTTTCGTAGCGAAAAACTTAGATAAGTTTTTAAGTAAAGAAGCTGACGAAACGAAAGAAAATGAAGTTTCGGCAAGTAAGAAGGCTTATGCCTTGATGTTATCGTTTCTTAGCGACAAGGTTTTGTTGTCCCTATCGTATGAAAATACTTGCGCCAGCATTTTTCAGAAACTGAAATCCACTTACTTAAGGGATGGAGCTGTAAATCAAATTTTAATAAGAAAACGTCTTGCTATGCTGAAAAAGAAGAAGGAAGTATCCATGCAAGAAAATCTAAATGAAGTTAACGGACTTGTGAATCAGTTAAAATCGTGCGGTGTGAAAATCAGTGACATGGACATTATCGTTTATATCCTGATGTCATTGCCTCCTGAATATGATTCTACGAAATCTGCTATTGAAAACCAACCTTCAGAACATGTTTCCCTTAAATTTGTTGTTAGCATACTGTTAGATGCCGAAGCGTTGCTGAAAGACCGGCGGGTGTCTGAAACGAAAGCACCGAGAAGTGAATCCTCAAATGATGTTGCTTTTCCGACAAATCAACGAATTGTGGTCTGTTTCAAGTGTAATAAAAAGGGACATATAGCAAGATTTTGTGATAAGACTGTGGTCTGTCATCATTGTGGCAAGCTCGGCCATAAGAAACGAAACTGTAGGTACTTGACCCGTAAGAAACCGCCATTTAAAGAAGAAGCAGCGGCAGTCTCCTTTGTTGTTGGTGAAGGAGAAGTAAAGAAATTTATCGTAGATTCGGGTGCTACTTCCCATATGTGTTCTCAACGCGAATGGTTTGAAGAATTAAAACCATCTTCCGGAACTGTGTCCTGTGCAGCTAAATCAAGCCTACTAGAAGTCGCAGGTACAGGTGTAATACGTGGCAGGCTAAAGAATGGACAAGAAATTGCCCTGACAAACGTGTTGTTTATTCCTGAACTTAATGGCAAAACAAATACAAAAAGCTGGGTATTCTGTACTTTTCAAGGATAATAAGGTCATTGTCAAAGGAAAGAACAAAACTATTGTGTTGTGCGAACTTAGTTCCAAGGGACAGTACGTCAGTGACTTCATTCCAACTGTTTCGAATACATTTGTAGCCGAAACGGAAGAAGCTGAACTTTGGCATCGCCGATTAGGACACTCAGGAAATCATGCATTGAGAAAACTTGGATTACCAATAAGCGATTCATTTTGTGAAAACTGTGTTCTCGCTAAGCAGTCAGCGGAACCTATTGGAATAGGGAACCGCAGAAGGGAAAGTGCTCCTATGCGAATGATTCATTCAGATTTATGTGGACCTGTTGAACCAGCAACATTATCAGGTGAGTGCTACGTTCTTACTTTTGTTGATGATTATTCTCGTTTTTGTGAAGTGCGCTTGATTAAAAAGAAAAGTGATATTGCTGTAGAATTCAATAAATTTCTGAAAGTAAATGATACTGTCAAAAGAATTCGATGTGACAATGCTAAAGAGTATGTGTCTGGGGAATTACAAAAAGTTGCAAGAAATGCAGGTGTTGAAATTGATCCATGTCCACATATACTCCTCAGTTGAATGGGGTTGCAGAAAGAATGAACAGAACTCTTTTTGATAAAGCTCGTGCTATGTTGTACAATTCCAAATTACCAAAAAGTTGTTGGGGATATGCAATTCAAACTGCTGCTTTCTTGCACAACAGAATTCCATGCACTAGTATCAATGACCATACTCCTTATGAACTGAAATATTCTACAAAGCCAGATTTAAGTAAAATTCGAATTTTTGGATGTGATGCCTACATCAAAGTTGCAGAAACTCAAAGAAGAAAATTAGATCCAAAATCGAAAAAGATGATTTTCATTGGATATTCAAGCATGGGATATAGAGTCATGGATCCTGTGACAAGAAGAGTTACCGTGTCAAGAAACGTTCGTTTTGATGAAAAGAAAATAATTTCTGATAAATTGGCAGCGACTCCAAATATTGAAAATCAAGAAGACATCTGAGTTAGGGGAAGAAACTGAAACGGATATCCAACTAGAAGAAACTGAAAGAGCAATAGATGATAAGTATCCAGAATTCAGAAGATCTCAAAGAGAAAGAAAGCCTCCAGTGAGATATCCATTTAATGAAGTTTTATCTGCAACAAATGAAGAGTTAACTTTTGATGAAATTAAATTTCTCCCAGACGAAGAGCAATCAAATTGGAAGAGTGCTATGGATGAAGAAATGCTTTCCATGGAGAAAAATAAAGTTTGGGACTTGGTCAAGTTACCCGAAAAAGAAAAACAACCAATTACCTGCAAATGGATTTTTAAAAGGAAAAGAGATGGAAAATACAAGGCTCGTCTAGTGGCTCGTGGTTTTATGCAGAAAGAGGGAGTTGACTACACAGAAACCTTTTCTCCAGTCATCAGTATGCCATCCTTAAGATTGGTGTTAGTCCTCATCCTTCAAGAAAATTTGCATTCTTACGTCATGGATGTGAAAACAGCTTTCTTGAATGGAGATTTGGATGAAGTCGTGTACATGAGTCAACCACAAGGCTATGATGATGGGACAAGGAAAGTTTGCAAACTGAACAAGAGTCTTTATGGTCTCAAACAAGCTCCAAGACAGTGGTTTCACGAATTCCAACAGTTTATGAACAAAGTGAAATTCAAGCAGTCTACTTCTGATCCATGTATTTTCATTCAGGAAGAAAAAGGTAGAAAGATAATCATTTGTTTATACGTCGATGATTTATTGATAGCTGGTTCCGACCCAGATGAAGTGAAAACCGTGATCAATCTTCTGCAAAATGAATTCGAGATGTCTAAATCTGCACCAGCTATAGAATTTCTAGGAATAAGACTAGTGTTTACGCCAACAGAATTGAAACTTGATCAAGAAGAATATATCGATAAAATGTTAAAACGTTTCAACATGTCTGACTGTAAACCCTGTTCTACACCACTGAAACCGAAATGTACTCCAGCAGATTTTGCAAATAGTGAACTGTTTGAAGGACCTTTCCGTGAACTGATATGTTCTTTACTATACCTTACTGTTACGACAAGACCAGACATTTTATTTTCAGTGAACTCTCAGCCAGCTTCAGGAGAAACCTACTGTTGTGCCTGGACAGGACTCAAAAGGATCTTAAGGTATTTAAAAGGTACTAAAAATTTCAAATTAGTGTATAAAAAGCTGCATAATCCTAATTTTAATATTGATTTATATGTTGATGCTGATTGGGCTTCTGATACTATTGATAGAAAATCTGTGTCAGGTTATGTACTTATGTTTTGTAACTGTCCTATTTTATGGTGTTGTAAAAAGCAAAACTGCATATCTCTTTCTTCCACAGAAGCTGAAATAATTGCCTTAAGTAAATCACCGCAAGATCTCTTATATTATAAAAGTGTTTTAAATGAAATTTCTCATATAAATAGTATTTTTATATATGAAGATAATCAATCTGCGATTAAAAGTGTAACTAATGAAAATGTGTGTGGAAGATTAAAACATTTAGATGTGAAACTGAAATTCATAAGAGAAACTTGAATTAATCATTGCATTCGTGTTAAATATGTTTGTACTGAAAATCAAATTACTGATCTGTTCACGAAAAACTTATCTAAATGTAAACTATATAAATTGCTATGTTTGTGTTCTATATGGATGCGCGCTTAAGGGGAAGTGTTATGATTTCATATTCAATCTGTAATCGCGCATCATCCACTTCCTGTTTCACTATTTAGTGTATGATGTCATGTTCTATTTTTAGAAGCGCGCTCTTCTCTTATTGGTTAATATTTACTTTCAATGTACATATACCTCTGCTTTTGTA
Source organism: Araneus ventricosus (assembly GCA_013235015.1). Taxonomy (NCBI): domain Eukaryota; kingdom Metazoa; phylum Arthropoda; class Arachnida; order Araneae; family Araneidae; genus Araneus; species Araneus ventricosus. The sequence goes on along the minus strand of BGPR01008706.1, from coordinate 21,410 downwards.
TATAATAAATTATTCTTTCTCTTGCTTCGGTCCACGCTGGTGAATTTTACTTTAACAGTTTTTTTTTTTTTTTTTTTTTTCCTCTTTCAATAAGATTTGTGCTACATTTAATGATATTTAAGCATCCAATTGTTTTAATACATGGTTTTAAAAAGTCAGAATTAGATTCAAGCTTAAAAAAAAGACAATTACTATGCTAGCTATAAACACATTATATATCATAAGAAAAGCAAGTCAAAATATTTTGCAGACATCTATTAATATGATGAATTGTTTCTAAACTGGTTTGCAAGTCAAACTCTTGAAATAAAATTTGAATATAAGGTAATATAAAAAAAATGAGTTTATGTTTCCCAAGGACTAAATATTAAACCAGCATATTGCATTGTATCAACAATCTGGATTTATTAATATCCAGATTATTGATTAAATACCGAGCAAATAGAAGAAATAAGTCAGCATTTAAAAATTAATTTTAAGATATTATATTATTATTAACAATTCTCCATAATAAGCAACAACATAACAATCATCATAGTACAACAAATCATTATGCATAGAAAGTAACAACTACCCATATTCAGACACTTTCAATTTTCTGTTTAATAAATATAAGGTTAAAAAACTTTGTATGAAATTATTATTCGAGAAAATGTGATGACCTTAACAGTTATGAAAGAAAAAATTAAATTAGAAACATTATATTTCAAATTACCATTAAACAATACTGAATATTGCTATGTCTATGGAAAGTAAGAAATTACAAAACTGAAAATCTCACAATATTTCATTGTTAAATAAGATTAAAAAATTATTATGAAATCCTGAAAAGCAAAAGAATTTAAATGTTAAGAATAAAACTTTCAAATAATAAGCAGAAATAATAAAATATGCCATACAATTACAACTCACCATCAATAAAGAGTATTTCAGGAACAAATGATATTTGTTTAGCAGTTGCAGAATCTAGAGCCTAAAAGAAAAAAATATAAGTATTTTTTTTTCCCCCTCCTTGCTATGGTATGAAGAAATTTGCTTCGTGAATTTTTTGGTTTCAAATGAAGAAATTTTTTTAATTAGAAACTTTGTTTCAATATAAGACCAAATAAAATATTTTCATTTTAAAGTAATATATTAATCATGATTTTATTCATTAAATGGTGCCGTTGATCTGTTTTAATGAAACAAATAACTACCATCTTATAAATATTTTAATTTAATTAAATTATGATCTGGAAATTTCTTAGTGTTAAATAAACATTAAACAAGGACAAAATATATTTGATAATATAGAATATGCAAGAGAATACGAAGTATAGGAATGCACCAAATAAAATACTGTCTCCAAGATGCTAAAGTTTAAAATCATTGAAATCCTGAAAAATCACTTAAATGCCTACAGTACCACCTGAGAAAAGTGGATGCAGCTTCTGATTTGGAAATAATAGATGAAAGGTAAATATGTTTCATGCTACTACTACAGTTAAATGATACATAAGTCAATATATTTAGTACAGTTATTAAAAATATTAACAGCACTTTTAAGAACTTTTCCATTAGGTTGATAGCAGTCAAAATATGCACCAACTGCAAAAAGTATAGTAATAATGCACAAGGGAAAAAATTGGCCGCCCCCGCCAAATTTACACATTTGCAAATATTTAAGTAACTGCATGTTAGCCCAATGGCAGAAACACCACGACGTTGCGTCGTACGTCGCAGATTTTGGAACAGTGTCTGCAGACTATTTTGTAATAAAGTTTATCATGTGCTCATAAAATAAATCCCATCATGAAAATATCAAAGTTATTAATCACACTTTCTAAAGAACTTAGCAATTATTATATTACTCACATTGCTAAAATATACAATCCTCTAGCCCTCGCGCAATCTTCGGCCCCCCCCCCTCCTCTTTCTTCCCTATGCTGAATGGACTTCCCTAGCTGACCTAGTGACTGCGATTTGACCTTGAAGTACGCTGCCTCATATCGGTATTGGTCACGGCCAATGTTTTCTACGCGTTTCATTCCGATACGTTTCTAGCACGGAGCCTTTGGTTTCTGGAAATAACACGTGGTTTTTACTTTGAGATGGCTGCGTATATAGATAAAATTCGTTGTTTTGATTGCGATGCTACATTATTACGAAAAAACTTAAAGCAGCATTATTTACGCCAGCCTGAAAATAAACCTCCGAAGTTTCGATCGATCTCTACGGCTGCAAATCAATCATTTTTTAAAAACAGGAGCCATAAAAGAACAAATTCTGAAATTGATAAAGACAAGGAACAGAGTTCAAGCCAAGATTGCCCCAATTTTAAATGTTCTAAGCATTAGTTAAGAAATATGGAATTCATTATTATACACACTTTCAAAATGTATCTACATATGTGCAAATGCAAAATTCTATAAAATCAAAAGTTGTATCAAGAATTTTAGAGGAAGACAGCTCTGTTCTTCCTTGTTTTAAATAATAAACAATGATACTATGAAATCTTATATATGTATAATTGCAGAACAATTTATCAGTTTGCATACAAACCATTAAAATGCATATCAGGATAAATGTACTAATAAGTTTCAAAGTTTTTGTTTTGTTAAAAAAGCAATTATTTAATGCATTTTAAATTAAAACATACAAGAAAGACATTTTTTAACACACTTAATTTTTTTACAATAAACAGAAGGCATAAATTTTTAAATAACATCTAACATATTGAAGAATATTTCATTTATATGAGCTAGTGATGTATTGTTTTGAAAAATTCACCAAAACAGAAAGGCACCAACTACTGTGTTTAAAGCGGAAAAGTACCCAAATATAATTTTCTGCATAGGTATTTGTATAGCATGCTTAATATTACTTGTGAAACAACTTGATGCTTCATTATTGTTAATTATCTGCCCAAAGAAAAGATTAATCTTCATATGCTTTTGTGTGTGTGTTTATTAATTTATACAATTATATTATACAAATAATAAAGATGTTATATGGTTTTTAATTTATGTTTGTCGTATTTTAATAGTTGTAGGTTGATATAAATATTTCAAAAAAAAGAAAGCAAAATATTTATAGTCGCGCACTATTCTGCAGACTATTTTTAAAAGACACAACCTCCGTTGCAGACTATTGAAAAGTATTCTGTCACTGGGCATGTTAGTTGAAAAGTGATATTTCTGGCAGCATTTACACCTGGCAACTACTGTCGGAGAAGTATCTTCTTTTTCATAAGACATCAAGAAGAAAATAAAAAAGGAAACACTAAAAAAATCTTAATATTTATTAGTATTTCTTTGCATATTATTAGGCATATAAAAAGCATATTATAATTTAAAAATCTTACTTATTACCATTTATTTGAAATTTTTTGCTTCTTTCAAAGAAAACATGCGATATAATGTTTATAAAAACATGCAAATTTAAAAAAAAAACAATTTAAAAAAAATGGAGACATTATAAACACAATAGATTTAAACAAATTTGCAACTCAAGAATGACTCACTTAAAAAAAATATCTATAAAGCAAATGCAAATGATAGTATTTTTCATACAAATATGAATGAAAAAGTTACAAAAGATTTGTTAATTATGTTTCATTGATGTCTTTAACTATAAGGATCCGCCTTCCTTTGTCTTTTTTTTTAATTATAAATAAATGCTATAAAAGTGGTTTAAACAGGAGAGTGCATTCCTAAGGTTATTTATAAAGTTTTATACATTACATCACAAGACTCTATTTTGTTTTTAACAGCACTACAAAAAATATAAAGCAAATTACACATATAAAGATATGTTAATGAATATAATACATCTTTAGTCATATGCAGAAGTGAAGTTGACTTTCGGCCGCCAGAACAGGCTATTAAAACTCTATCTCCATGCTTGATTTTCTTAGATTTGCCAATTGTAGATCGAAATTTGTGAGTACAGTATTCAAAAAAACATTGCCTAAAAAAGTGAAATTGATATCATTATTCCAGCTAAAGTATTAAAAATAATGTACAATTTTTTAAAAGAAATATAACTATTCAATAATAACATATTTGCATAATGTTTAAAAGTTAAATTACTAGAACATAAGTTACACAAAGTTTTCCTTAATTCACTCATCACAGCTCTCTAAAGTTAAAACATGATATGTTAATTATTTTAATAGAATACATTATTTAAAGAATATCTTCTCTCTCTATAAGGAAGGAACTCACTTGCAAATGGCCTGCATATCACATTACTTTCATTCATTATGGAAAATACAAATCCAGAACTCAAAATGCAAGTTTGTTTCACAATGTTATTTTTATAAAAGCACTACACAAAAGAAGAAATCTAGGAACATATACATTAAATGCTAATACTGTATCACCTACTTACTTTCACACTTTAATTCGTATCACTACATATTTAAAAGCTAAGCCAAAATAGGTAGCGTGTTTATCAAATGCCTTACACCAAGATTATTTTAAACCTAACATACATGTATTTGATATAATTTTTTTCATTCATATCTATATATATATAAAACACTAAGGTATGTGGCGGAAAAAAAGGGTTAATTTCTCTTTTGCCGATGGCAACAAATGGTTTGCTTAAAAAATAAAACCAGTGGCCTCTGCCATGTTAGGCATAACTTCATAAGAATAGCCTGTTACTATATTCATTCTGGTGTAAAACAATTTTTTCTCGCAAAAAATGAGTTTTAAGATATAGATTTCACAATATTTCTTACAATATAATAAACTTTGGATGAAATGATTCAAAAGCGATCAATTGGAAATGAAGCACATGGTCTCCGAGACAGAGAACACTCAAGTCAAAGTCAAAATACTTGAAATCAGCAACTTGGGCTTTTCTACATTAAAAAAAAAAAGTTCATTCAAATGCTATATCCAACTCTTCCCTCCATCTGAAATTCAGCAATCTCTAAAATCCCAAACTACGATATAAATGACATCCCAAATTATAAAAAACCCCGTTTCACCTTCATCTGTGTGTTCCGATAGTATAGTCATCAAGCCATCGCCCACCTATTCCAACACTGCAGGTTCTGACCTTGAGTGGCAAAATTTTCCCCCAAATGTTTTCACTCACTTCATTACCTCCTCTGTCTCCCAAAATTATCTCATCCTTTTAGTATCACTTTGATAGCTTAATCGTTTTATTTTTAATCCTCGAAAATTAAAAATTTTCAAAAAATCTTCACACATTGTTCTTTCTAATATTATTTATTAATAAATTATTTTCATTTGGTACATGCATTAACTAATAGGTATAATTTCCATTTTCATCAAGCCATATCTGTCATATTTACGGGGGCTGCAGCCCAAATGAACCTTAACCCCTTTCATGAACTATGGAGACAAAATGTACCAATTTGGCTGAAAAAGCATGGTGTTCGGTGAAATGTGCGGATAATGGTGGGCAGATGCACTACACGGGATCAGCTAGTAATATTATATATTTGATATGCATACAATGCTGAAATTTTATTGCATAATATTTTTAGTTTAACAGTTGCTTGAGGTGGAGATCAGAGCCCTCCTAGTGGTTATAAAAAGAATTTAAATCCTATAATGCAAATTTTATAAAACTATGATTAGATATTCATACAGAAAAGCATATTATTACATATTGTGCTACTTTTTCAAAGATTATGTATTTACACAGGCTGATATTTAAAAAACAAAATATCAACTATAATGTACAGTTAAAAAAACAGCTTTCAAATAAATTCATACCTACAAAACGGATCTTTCTTTTGCAATAGAACTGATGACTTTGAGTCACATTTTTTACATTTCAAAAGATTCCTAGGGATATAAAATAAAACTTTCAAGTTCAGGATAACTTAACAACCTATTTTCATATTAAATTAAAAAATAATTTGCTTTATTTTTTTAAAGATAAAAGGCATTTTTTTTGTTTTGATAATGGTAATAAATTTTTCATAATATCAAACATAAATTTTAAAACATGAACAATCATTTATTTCTTAATATAAATGCAATTTTTTTAACACAAATGACTCAGCTGAAATTATGCAAAATCAAAAATTATTCAATTACTTGAAAATATATTACGACTGGTACTTAATTAAATTAAAACAATCTGTGAATCAATTAGAACTCATCTGTGGATAAACCCAGAATAACAAATAAAAAATTGCATAATGAAAGAAGAAAGCATTATTTTTGTACTCAAACATAAAACTTCATCTATGACAAATTCAAGATACTGTAACAGTTTCTTTTTTCATTGCTAAATGGAATATTTTACTCTTTTACATAAGAAAGAATACTAATCAGGTTTTAATACTTTATTTCTAACTAATCATAGAAATATATATTTGCTAAACTTATTCAATAAATTAAAATTTCAGTGATAAAAACTTTAAACAAATTCATTTCATTTTTTTCAGCAGATTTTTTTAAATTTAACAAATTATCCAGGTTTGTTTTCCTGCTATATCATGGATATCAACAAATCCAAGACACTTAAAATTATAATTGGTCAAATTATAAAAATGCTTTCATCAAGATATACAAAAAGCTATTAAAAATAATTTCTATAAAAAAATAAATTAAATTCTGATGATATTGTCATGCCACAATAAATTTATTAGTTTATAATAGAGATGTAATGAACATTTCGGCCCATTTGCCGACTATTTGGTCTGGCCGAATACTACACTGATATTTAGCCAAATAAATTCAAAATAATTTTTTTAAAATATGCTTTAAAGTATTGCAGAATTACATTTCAGTACATTTATTATCAAAAAAAATTTCCTAATATTTACTTAACTTAGCACATAAGTGTACTGAATAATGTTACACATCATTTATCATTGTAAAGCCTGAAATTATGATGCAAGAACAATAATTTTTCAGCATTTTCAGGAGGAAATCTTTCTGTTTGGTTTCACATATATTTAATAGCTTCAGAAAATAAATGCTCAGTTCCATGCTTGCAAGATCTGAAAAATATTTTCTTGCTAAATTCGGAAATATTGGAAATTTTTCTGCATTTTTTACCTATCAATTAAGGGGACACTTCATCCTAGCGACTAGAATCAAATCGGGAATTTACTTTTAATAATTTTAATTTATCCACTGAATTTCCTTTCGAGTTAGTCATTGTAAGGTTCTGCAATGATGACTCTTAATTTCTGAGAAATAATCCCAAAATGTTACAAAAATACATCAGTGTCAACATAACAAGGTGTTTTTAAATAAACAAGAAAAAATCAATTTCATTAATATTAAATTTTTCTCATTTAAAATTTGAAAGACATTTTATTTACAATCAAAAGTGAAATAGTTTTAAAAAGCGATTATTCAGCCTGAAATTTGGCCGAGTATATGGTATTCAGCTATTCGACTAAATCACTATTCGTTGCATCCCTACAGTATGCTAAATCACACAGAACGTAATTATAAACATACAAATTAATATGTTTACTGTTAGAAGTTAAAAATATAGAAACTGATAAATTATCAAAAGTTCCATCTTATACATTTTGATAGCATATACAACAAGGATAATTATAATAAAGTTAGTTTCGATGAGATTGGAACATTTAGATGTCATTTTCAAAATTAATTATTGAAGGAAATAAATACTAAACAACTATTCTTAATATTTTATTGCTTAGTGAAAGCAGCAGATTACACAAATTAATAACAGAATATATGAATATTTATAATAGCTTAACTTAAAACTTAGGTGTAAGTATTAAGTTAAGTACTTTTATGTACCTACAAAATTTATAGGTACATAAATTTTGCTTTCCTTTAACAAACATCTCACATTTAATTGGGACTATCCCCATCTTTTTTCCCCCCCTTTGTTTTAGATTGACACAAGTTCAAAATTTGGTTGAAATCTAGAAGTTGGTACACACTATTAAAATGGTGCCAAGTCACCAAAACTACAGCAAGTATTACCTTTTTACTATTTAGCATTGGAGACAATGAGATGCAGCAGTCAACGTCTTGCTTTGGCAATTCGGCAGCGTTTTAAGAGTGTGTACCAACTTTTAGATTTCAATCCAAAATTTGGATAAAATACTCTTCCATTATCCTGCTTTTTACTTTAAGTGAAAAGTTTGTATTAAAAAAAATATGGTTTATTAAATTTTTTTAAAAAATAACTGTTGAATTCTCCTCCCCCAACTTTTACAATATAGACACTATTTTAGTGAGTAAATCTCAGTCCTATATTATAATTCATTCAAATATTATTAAATCCGGTAGTCATGATTCGACACTTTGCCTTTCCACATCTAGAGTTTCAGGTAAAGAACTGGTCCCTTTCTTTCTTGTCATTTCCAACTAAATTGCTTAGTTAGAAATGGTCCAATATTTCAGAAATTTTTTAGCAAATAAATCAACAGTTTTATCATTATTTTAATAATTCAATAAGCACTAAATGACAACAAACCAAAATTACAGTTAAGGGAAGTGAGAGTAATTGACAATTAGGCAAGCTCAAATATTGCAAAAATGGACCTTAAAATAATCCACAATACAGCTTGCGATGGTAGGCCTTAAAAATACCTTCTATAGATTAATATACTATTCTACGTATGGTTTTAAATGAAAATCATAAATAACAATCAATTTATATCGCAGTAAAGCACGAGAATCAACATTTCTTTTCGACCAAGCGAAAATTATCTCATGCAAAAAGGCAAATTCTATCACCTGTTCTCAATGACAGCCTTATTTTGTAGTCTCAATGAAAATTTTGATATATCCTCAATATCCTCTTCAACGCTGCACATGATTTCAATAACTAATAACTGATTGAAAAACGTATTATAATATTACATCATTCACCAACAGCACGAGGACGAGAGTTTTTACTCTGTTTACAAAACACAAGCATTAATTCGCGGTTTCAGTTAAATGATATTCCTGCCTATGAATTTGTATTTTTTGAAGCTATGCAAGTAGCTTTGCCATTGTCAAGTTGATAAACGATTGCTCACTTCTAAATTCGAACATGGCCAAGCAGATACAACTCATATTTCTATTTTTTTTATGTCAGCTGTCTTCGCAGTCTTAGGCCGGTCATTCATGATTACTTCATGCCACGCAAATGGCGTGATGGCACTCCACACCATTCCGTTTTTAAGCGGGCCATTCACATCTAATCCAAAATGGAATTTTTGGAACACGGGAAGGAAACAGCAATCGTCAAGGACGAAAACCTATGAAATTTAAAAACAAATTATTTTAAACGATGGAATTCCAACGAACTCAAAATCCAACATTTGTGCGCCGATTCCAATTTGAGACCCCGATGCGAAGGTAGGAGACACATCAAAGATGCAGCCTAGATTGAGACCTCGCGCAGAGGCTAGAAAATCGGAAGTCCGCCGAATGGGGGAGGAAGATCGCTCCCCCTACTTCCACTCGTGGTAGCACACTTTGGACCCTCAAGTGAATGATGTGCCTGATTTTTCGACTTGAATGGGTGGGAAAAAAGGCCAGTCTTGGGACAAATGGAATGGAATGGAGCAGAGATGAATTGCCGGCCTTAAATCCATCGATTTAAGCCGGTCATTCACGAGCACTCTATGTCATGCAAATCCGTTAACTACCAGTTACTCCTCTCCTTAACTCCTTCCGCAGTCTTCCGATTTCCTTGGTGAACCATGCACCCCAACCCCCCATCCAAACACATTCCTACTCTCGCCCCATTTCCGAAATTTATGGCCAGGCAATCCAAATGGAGTGGTGGAAATTAGGACGTGTTGTATATAGTCGGTGTTTTACGACCGTTTCACGCCACGCTATTCCGACCAGTCTATGCCAAAACCGATCATCAAGAGGGAAATCAGTCAGAATCGGCGTGATACGGAGCGGGAAACTGGATATCCCACCCGTCCAAAAATCTATTACTCTATTTTGTTGGCCTGCCAGAAATGAAGAGGGAATAGGTACGTGGGGGGAACGGAGGTTTGGGGTGTATGATTCACCAAGGAAATCAGAGAAAGGTAGGGGTGGGGACTGGAACTTTTTTGGACTTTCGATGCATTTTTTCCTCACGTCACTTTCTTAAGATACTGAAATTAAAGCCCATCTGTTTAATATATTTTCACCAAAAGATATTAAATATTTATGTTACGGGACAAGCATCCTTGGCAGAACGAATGTTTACTATCTCCAACCATGGGAAGTTTTTTTCCTTATACAGTCTTAGTATATTTTAAAACTCCATTACTAGTAGTTCTGTGAACAGGGACTTCACACATACACACATAAAAAAAAGATCTGCACTCTGTCACAGTCTTTAAAGATTTAACTTTTTTTTCGAATGCGAATTATTTAAACACACGTCTACTTTTATAAGTGTTCACAAAGTTACAATTTAACATCTGTTTTTATTAATATTAACAAAATTGCGATGAAATGTCTCGACATTACCATACTGAAACAAATAATTCAAAGGTGAAAAACTCGTCAAACATTGAAACCATTAAAACGACCACCATCTTGAAACGGAATTAAAAAAATGAAAATCCTTACATATACACCATTTATTAACGACTTCAAGGAATATTCATTCCAAATTCGACGAAAATCGAAAAAAGCGTTTGGTCGTGACTGCGTAAAAAATAAATTTACAGACAAACAGACGAAATGCCGAACGATAAAGTTGAGAAAGGACCTCGCTTCGCTTGGCCAATAAATGGGACAGCTTTGATATGCGGTATCACTGGCGATATTTTGTTATTTGGCGACTTTTTTATTGCGTAAACAAACATGGAGTCGGTTGTGTTGCCTAAACAAACATGGCGACTGTTTTTTTGCACAGCCAAACATCGTATCATGGTTTACGCAATAAAAAAGTCGCCAAATAACGAAATATCGCCAGTGATGCCGTATATCGAACTGTACCCAATAAACATAATATACATATAACGGAACGCTAAAATAACATAGCCCGCCATATTATATAGAATAATAGAGGCGCTATTTCTTCGTTGTCTAAGAGACAAGGGTTAAATTTATTGAATGTATATGGAAGAGTTTTCGTAAAGTAGGACTTCCGTGTCACCCATCAACTTCCGGTGATAATGTTAACTCAAAGGGAATCTTAAAAATTCCAACACTCTGTTTGAAGGTATGAATTAATATTTAAAATGGAGTTTTCTAATGCTATATCTTAAAGATACTTTGAAAATATTAAATTTCATGTTCCTATTGTTGTAGCTCTCAATGTTTACTTAAAATAAGAGCCTAATTTTGTGGAAAGGTTGCCATAATTATTCTTTATCGCTCTTTTTGGCGCTTTGTGAACTCAAGAAAGAACTTATTCGAACTTTGCGCTTGATATGGAAACCAATTGGATTTGGCGATCGTTTAAATTGGAGGGTTACTGGAAAGCGGAAGTGAACCCTATGACCACGGAAGTTCCGTGAAATCAAAATAAGCAAATCAGAAAGCTCGTCCATTGAACACTGAAAACGGAATGCATTTAAGAGTGTGTACCAACTTCTAGATTTCGGTTGAAATCTAGAAGTTGGCACACATTCTTAAAATGGCGCCAAATCGCCAAAGAGAATGCAAGTACTACTTGCATAGCTTTGGCAACTTGGCGTCAATGAAATGCAGCGGTCAAGGTCTTGCTTTGGCGACTTGGCGCCGCGGTTTAAAAGTGTGTACTTCTAGATTTCAACCAATGGCTGCTAATGTAAGAAAGTTACATATGAGGCGACAAGGCTTGCCTTAATTTTTAATTCAAACGTACACAAATTCTAACTGAAACAAGTTTTATTTTGACAGTCTTTCAAATATAAACACACCATTCTCCTCACTTCTCCTATACAGCGAAATTTTAGTTGTAGAAGTTTAATTTGTGCTGTCACTTGCGTCATCTTTAGTTACAGATTTATTTTCTGCAAAACTCTTTCAAACTCCCGGCACATTTTGTTCATAGAAAGCGTCTAAGCTGGTACGAATATTCAAACTCGATTTATTCCGAAAATTTTGCTACAATATGTCTAGAACATGATTCCAACGGCAAGATTACGCCCGATCAGTGAGCTACGGAGCATGATGCCTCTAGAAAATCGCATGAGTTGCAGCGTATTCCACACGATGGTGATCCAGAAAGGCATACTGGTGGATGGAAATTTGAAAGATTTAGAGACAAACACTGATGGTTAGTTAAAAGCTGCAAAGGATAAAAACTTCCTCTGATGAAATCAGTATTATTTTTAAATACTAAAGTTGAGAAGTTTTCAGTCACCTGCTGCATATATAAGATTAAATCACGCGGTCGATGTAATTGAGAGTTGGGATTACTTAATTCACAATATATAAATATTCTCATTTGTTGACAGTTGTAAATACATTAAATACAGTCAAATAAATTTATTCTGACGTCAAACAAATGAAAATAAGGAACGAGAAGAGCAAAAGCAAGCTTCAATTTTAAGCACATAAAAAACTTTATTCATAAAAATAAATTACTACTAGTAGTTTTATAAACAGTAGACCTTCCCCCGCGCGTCCAAAAACAAATGAAAAACCCCACGAAGATCTGCTTTTCATAGCAGATTTCAAATATCTAGCCATTTTTTAATGCGAATTATTTGGACAGGTCTCTGCTTTTATCAGTATTCACACAATTACAATTAAACGTCTCGCCAGCATAAAAACCAATCCCACTATAGACACCTATGGGGAGTGTTTTCGATCCCAATATTTGGCGATATTTCGCTTTTTTGGCGAGAAATGCTTTGTAAAGTTTTTCTATTTCGACGACGACCGAGAGATGCAATCTGTTATAAGGATGTAAACATTTCTACTTTGTAGTTTTTTTGTGTATGTGTGTGATTTAAAGTAGAATGAATTCCTTATTGAGTGTTTTAAAGTTGAAAATAATTTGTTATTAGTTGTTAATTGTAAATAAAGATGGAAGTTTTTCAAAACACGTAGAAGAAAAAACTCAGTTTCGCGCCATTCAAAGTAAATACGGAAACCCTAGCGGGCGCAATGAGCAACTTGGCGTGGTAAAAAGACATTCCCGTAGGCGCCTAGTGGGATTAGTTTTTATGCGTCTCGCCATCACCGAAATGGCCCAAATGTTTTAATGGTGCCAAAACTCACCAAACGTTGAAGCCATTAAAATGGCTGCCACCTTCATTGAAGCCACAGAATTCATACGGTATAGGAATACTAGAGGACAGAAGGTTTAGTCAAATTTGTCATCGTAAAAGACGAGGTTGTGGGCCAGCGGTGATAACCATGTGTTTCGGTTGAAAGTTTTTGTGTCTTCAGTTCAAATCTCGCTCTCTTTTTTTTCATTATTTTAATGTCATTGATACAAGATTCATTTCAATCGAGATCGTCATAACCTGGATTTTCTCGTTATTTTGCTCAGTAAAATTAAAATACGGTATGGAAAACATAATATTTTCGTAATCTGAGAAGACTCTTCTATGATCTGAAGGCTTTCTATTAAAATGCAGTTTTCTTTTATTCAAGCCAGGAATCCAGACTGTATAGAAATAGCTAAGGGCAAAAAGCTAAGATAAAGATAGCACTTGTAGAGCCGAGTTCTGTTGCCCAATGGTTATAACTATATGTTACACCCGGAGGATTTTGTGTCGTCGATTCAGACCCCGCACAGATAATGTATTGTTACGAACATGGAAAGTCGCTTCCCAGCAATGTTAGTCCTATGGTTGGGAAGAGAGTATTACAAGGTTAAGCATGGAGTGACGACAGCGGCTGTTCCGGGACCCCTAACCTTGGCGACAAATAGATGATTCCGAAAAATGCAACCCTTTTCTCGATATTTCTATTAGGAAAGGGAATACGCGTGAATATACGAGAAAACTTCATGTGACGTCATGGCCTGTAGGAGAGAGTATATAAGAACCGCAACTGGATCAGAGGGAGGTATGTGTTGATCCATTGGGAACGACCTTAGAGCTTCGTCAGCAGTGCGAGCTAAGAAGCTGGTGAGCTGAGCGCTATTGAAAGTGCTGTTATTGTCGTTACTAGTTATTTGCTGACTATTTGTGTTGTTAAATATCAAAGTGCTGAACTGTTATTACCTGTGAATTGTTGTCTATTTACATTGGTAATCTGTGCAAGAACTATTGTTCCCTGTACCTGTGCTACGTCTTTTCCTGCATATTTGTAAATAAACCTTCATTCTCCATTATCCTGCGTGTTGGACTGTTTACACCATACACCCACGGAAAGACTTTTGCAACAGTATTTTATCTATTAGTCTTTTTTTTCTGTTTTTAAAATTCATAGAAGCTAAATTCAATTTAATTTAGATGTTCGCCCGTAATAGCATTAGCCCGTGTCCATGCTTGCAACTTGATGAAATCAATTGGCGGTTGTAGAGGATAAGTGATTCTGTCAAAGTTTTATGTTGCCATATATCCCTAAAATGGAAGATGGTGGGCAGCAGGCGACCATTGGTGACATATCTAGAGGTCAAAAGCTTTCATATGAAATAAAAATTGTAGAAATCGGTACTGTGTTTGGGGATGGAGGTATCTGTCAAGGTTTTCCCCATAGAAAATGTTTGATGAAGTAGTGTTTTTCGATTTATCTCGAAAATGGAGGTGGTGGGCAGCAGGCGACCATTGATGACATATCGAGACGTCATAAGCTTCCATGTGAAATAAAAATGTTGAAATCGGTCCAGTTATTGGGGCTAGGGAACTGTCTGAAGTTACATTGTGCTTTCATACGAGCTACGGGTAGGAATGTCGGAGAACGGAAGGCTAAGTTAAGACCTCTCTGAGTACACCAAAAAAAAAAAGGAATCATGTGTATCTGTGAATATGTTAACTCAAAAAAATGCAACAAGCTACATGGATGAAGTTAGATATCTTAACTTTACACCAAAATTGTATATTTCTGCCAAATTTTGGAAAAAATCCATGTATTGAAAGTCTGCCTATCTGTTCATCCGATTATATGTTAACACGATAACTCAAAAACTTAATGAACTAGATACATGGAATTTAGTTTATGGTTTCTTTTACCTGGGTGGTAGTTCTTCATCAAATTTTGGACCAAAATATGCAACAAGTTGACTGTTTGTTGATTTGTCAATTCTGGTGCATGTGAACGCGATATCTTAAAAACGCAACAAGCTAGATGGGTGAATTTTAGTATATGATAATTACAACCAAATTCTTGATCTGTTTATAGTTTTGAGCTACATGTATCAAAGGATAAACTGTGCGTTACTTGTCTGTCATGTATATGTAAACACGATAACTCAAAAACACAACAGGTAAGAGAAATGAAATTTGGCCCTCAATCTTGACAGGAAAATTGTATGTCTGTATGAAATTTTGGATCTAATATATCAAATGTATAAGGCAAAAAATTCATACTCGATTCTCTGGACTGTACTACGAAGCTAAACACAAAAATGACGGGAGGCGATCTTTTCAAATACTAGTATGGTCACTAGTATGTGAACCCATTAGTTCAAAAACGCAGCCAGATGGATTAACAAAATTTGGTTTGTGTTCTTGAGGCAAAAACTATATCATACTTTAGGAAAAATTCGTCAGCGGGAAGGGTCCAAAATGCATATTCGATACTTTTTACTATACGAAGCAACTAAACCCAAAACGCGTCATTTAGGCTTGAACAAGCAACCCACTCTTCAAGCTTCTACAATTCAATAGAGTACAAAAAAAAAAGATCAAATTTAGCAGCTCTACATATGCAATGAAAATTTGTCGAAACGAAATTTGAAGAGGTGACTCTTTTATCACGTTGTTTAGATTTTAATTTTAAGGTGCAGAGTTCTCACCTCTCAAATAACAGAACGCCATAGAAATATAGTCCTGTTTATAATCACTGATAAATCAAGTTAACACTACATAGAAAGCAACATGTGCAACGAATGACATACTCCTTTCGTTTTCAAATATAGTGTTTCATCAAACATATTTGTTAATGGCTTTTAAAGCGAAATTCAATTCAATTATATCAATTATACTTTTAAATACAAGTTAATCATATACAGTACTATTTAAATAAGCATAATGATACATTAGATAGTTTCAACTATACTGGAGATTCGAGTTATTGAATTTAGTGATTAAAGAAGAACTATTATTAAGAAATTTTTATTTAAAGAACATTGGATCAAACAAGATCAACATTTAGTTGCCTTTAATAGCAACGCTTTTAAATTACGATTTAAAAGTAGTGTTTTTTTTTTTTTTTTTTTGTAAATGTATCTTTCTGGAAAAAATTGTTTTGTCTGATTCGGATAATTTCATTCTTCAAACATCAAAATTCTAGAACTTTCACTTCAACAAAATTCGTCTCGCAAATTCTAACAGTTATTCGCACTTCCGTGTTTATAAAATGTTTATCATAATTTCAAACTTTCTAGAATATTCCAACAAGAACAGAAATAATAATAATAAAACGAAAGTATATGCAATTTTGCTTCAGTGATTTTGCAATCTTTGGAATTTCATGGTAATCGTCACCAAGCCTTAAATGAAATTCACAGCTTCATACAAAGACTAGAGACAAAGTGTGGCTGACCCGATCAACGGAAAAAAGGCCCTGAAAATGCCCATCACGATGTTCCAGCGTTTTGTTTTTCTTCAGCCATGACAAATTCCCGCCAACAACAGTTCATCTCATATTTATGATGTCTTCTAAGAATAGAACAAAAGGTTTCATCTTCCTTCCTTTCTGCTATGTCAGTTTTTCTGGAAATTCTCTGCGAAGTGATGGAACACGAGGGGTCATAGATCGAAAGAATAAAGTGAAATTCTTCAAAGAAAATGGAATTTTTGAAAAGAAATTTGGAAGAAAGCTCTATCGGAGTGATTGCGGCCGTTGCCGTTTAAACGCTTCGTCGATTTCGCTGGAAAAAACTGCTTGTCGGCCGAACTATAAACTGTCATAAATGCATGCTGGATTGATGGAAGAGACAAAGGCTTATTTTGTATAAAAAGTGAGGGAGACCGAATCATTTCAACTTTCGGCAGAGTTGTGTATCACGAAACTTGCTCCATTTCTTCTCAAAATGTCTCGACAAGTAAGTTTCTTAATTTCCTTTATTTTGTAAAAAAATTGTCACTTAAAAGTGATAATATTAAAACGAAAGACTTTTAATATTCTTTAAAAGATGTTTGTTCGAAATTTATTGCGTTTCTAAAAGCATCATTTCAGTTATATAATTAGAGTTTCTTAATTTTTTTCCCGCTCTCAACTATTCTTCGGGAATAAAACATCTGCGCGACTCCGTTTCCATTTCAAAATTTAGGGGGGAAACGCAGCATTATCTTAAAGGCAAACAATAATAATAATAATAATAATAATAATAAAGATTCAATTTAAAATATTTATTGAGCAAACTTTAACAAATGTTTTTGAGTCAAGATGATTTTCTTAACAATTTTTGCTTCCAAATACTCAGTGGCGTAGCGAGGATAAGTGGCGCACAGGGCATAGTGTATTTTCACCTTCATCGTCCTAAGTGAAGTAACTAGGGTAAATGACACCCGGAATATGAATTTTTTTCTCTTTTTCATCACATTTGACTTTAAAAAATGACATAAAGGATCTAATATTTTATTTCCATGGCGCTCTCGAAATCTGAATACTGGACCATCTATACGCCATTTGCTGCACTTCCCCGTGGTTACGCTACTGCAAATACTGAAGAATTAGAAAGAAGACGCTTTGAAAGTTCTGCCCATTCCAATCTTTACCGGAAAGGGTACGTTCAAAAATTACATAAGCACCTAAGGGGGGGAGGGGGTTTGCGATTTGCTTATTTTTGATGATAAGGGGAGAGGGGGGTATGAGTGATACTTACGTAAGACATTAAAATCACTTTATTTCCGAAAATCTCTTGTAACTTTCAAAAATAATTTAATTAAAAAAATTAAATTTGAAAGAAATTAAATTTGGGAAAAGAAAATTAAACTTGAATTTTTTAAATTGTGATAAACTAAGAAATTTTCTTAAACAAAATTGTAAGGAAATTAAGTATATATATGTTTTTCATTTTAAGCCGAGTTAGAGTTGTTTATTTGAATTAAGTCCTAAAATTTTTTAAATTAGATTATTACTG